>BGPT01000001.1:0-18379 GCA_003297045.1 Symbiodinium sp. clade C Y103
TGTTGTGAACCTGCCTGAGGGCACCGAGATGGTGATGCCGGGCGACAATGTTGCAATTGAGGTTGAGCTGATCGCACCGATCGCCATGGAAGAGAAGCTTCGCTTCGCTATCCGTGAAGGCGGCCGGACCGTCGGATCAGGCGTCGTATCCTCAATCATCGAGTAAAGCGTTTGCTGGGCGGCTCTCACTGGGCCGCTCAGTTGTTTGTCCCGCAGTGAGTTTTGCTGTGGGGCATTCGGTTTAGGAGTGTAGCTCAACTGGTAGAGCACCGGTCTCCAAAACCGGGGGTTGGGGGTTCGAGTCCCTCCACTCCTGCCACCGAATGGGTGGGCAGGAATTAACTTGAGGGACCGTCTCAGCCGCAAGGGTGTTCGGTCAAGCTCGCGAGAGGAACGATGGCGAAAAGCAATCCAGTTCAGTTCGTGCAAGAGGTGCGGTCTGAAACGTCGAAAGTGACGTGGCCAACCCGGCGCGAAACGATTGTGACGACTGTCATGGTCTTCATCATGGTTGTATTGGCAGCTGTGTTCTTCTTTCTTGCGGACCAGGTCCTGAGCTACGGCGTTTCGCTTGTGCTCGGACTTGGTGACTAAGGTCACGGACGATAAAGGTACGACGATCATGAAGGCGCGGTGGTACATCGTTCAGGCTTACTCGAACTTCGAAAAGAAGGTCGCTGAATCCATTCAGGAGCGCGCAAACAGCGCTGGCCTCGAAGAGGTGTTTGAAGAGATTCTGGTGCCGACTGAAGAAGTGGTGGAGCTACGCCGCGGGCGAAAGGTCAACGCTGAGCGCAAGTTCTTCCCAGGCTATGTTCTGGTGAAAATGCAGCTCACCGATGAGGCATACCACCTCATTAAAGACACGCCGAAGGTGACTGGTTTCCTGGGCGCGGATAACAAGCCGCAGCCGATCAGTCAGAAGGAAGTTGATGTGATCCTGCACCAGGTGCAGGAAGGGGTCGAGCGGCCGAAACCGAGCATCACATACGAGATTGGCGAGCAAGTGCGGGTGGCCGATGGGCCGTTTGCCTCGTTCAACGGCATCGTCGAAGAAGTCGATGAAGAACGGACACGGCTTAAAGTCGCTGTGTCTATTTTCGGTCGGGCAACCCCGGTCGAGCTTGAGTACGGACAGGTCGACAAGCTTTAGGGCTGGTTGGCTTTTCGTGTTGTGTGTGGGAGGTGGTCTAACCGCTGCCGTACCACTAACCCTTTAAAGTTTCCGGGTGGGGGTCTCCCAATCGGAAGGGGAAAGAGAAATGGCGAAGAAAATTGAAGGCTATCTGAAGCTTCAGGTGCCGGCGGGTTCAGCGAGCCCATCACCTCCGATCGGTCCAGCACTGGGTCAGCGCGGGTTGAACATCATGGAATTCTGTAAGGCGTTTAATGCAAAGACGCAGCAGATGGAAAACGGGATGCCGATCCCGACCATCATTACAATCTTCCAGGACAAGTCGTTCACGTTTGAGATTAAGACACCGCCTGCGTCTTATTACCTGAAGCAGGCAGCGAAGCTCAAAAAGGGCGGATCGACTCCAGGTCGTGACGTTGCCGGTTCTGTCACAGCTGCACAATGCCGTGAGATTGCTGAGAAGAAGATGGTTGATCTCAATGCCAACGATCTCGATCAGGCAGCAAAGATCATCATGGGATCTGCCCGGTCGATGGGTCTTGAGGTAGTGGAGTAAGACGATGGCAAAGCTTGGAAAAAGAACCACCGCTGCCCGTGAAGGCGTTGATGCAAAGACGCTTTATCCACTGGACGATGCTGTGAAGATGGTCAAAGAACGCGCGAAAGCGAAGTTCGATGAAACCATTGAGCTTGCAATAAACCTGGGTGTTGACCCACGCCACGCTGACCAGATGGTTCGCGGTGTTGTGGAACTGCCTAACGGTTCCGGTCGCTCGGTGCGAGTTGCCGTGTTTGCAAAAGGTGACAAGGCCGAGGAAGCAAAAGCTGCGGGCGCAGACATTGTCGGTGATGATGAGCTGGCTGCTGAAGTGCAGGCGGGCAAAATCGACTTCGACCGCTGCATCGCAACCCCAGACATGATGCCGCTCGTTGGGCGCTTGGGTAAGGTGCTTGGTCCCCGCGGCATGATGCCAAACCCGAAGGTTGGAACAGTGACACCTGACATTGGTGAAGCCGTTAAGTCCGCCAAGGGTGGTGCAGTGGAATTCCGCGTTGAAAAGGCAGGCATCGTCCATGCCGGCGTGGGCAAGGCAAGTTTCAGCGAAGACCAGATCGCCGGCAATGTGCGTGCGCTGATCAACGCGGTCCAGAAGGCGAAGCCCTCTGGCGCAAAAGGAACGTTCATGAAGAAGGTCGCACTCAGCTCCACCATGGGGCCTGGCGTGAAGATCGACCTTTCGAGTGTGCAGGACGCCTAATTTGACGATCAACTTTCTGCCGTAAACGGCAGGTTGATCTCTGGGCGTCGAATGAAGAATTCCCGGCTCATTGTTTGATGAGTTGGGCGAAGACGGGACAAACGGTTTTCCGGAGACGGAGAGGCGTCGGTCACGTCTTCATCCTGTCCGAGACGGTGGGTGTCAGCCATGCGTTTTTTGGTTGGCTTAATGGGTCGCTTGGCCCGCCTGCAATAGACGGGGGAAAGAGCAGATTTGTGGCATCGGGCTTCGGCTCGGTTTCACTGTCGGTTCAAACCCGGGACAGGCAAGAGAGCGCTGGTCGTGTGGCGCGCCTCCTCGGGGGTTCACACGAGCGGCATCTGCCAACGGTGGAATGAGGGCGCGAGCTGTTGTTTCACCCCCGACGCATCCAAGGGATTTGGATGCTTTGGAGAAGAGTAAGTGAATAGAGCCGAAAAAGAGGATCTTGTGGCACACCTCAAAGGCGTCTTTACGGACGCTGGCGTGGTTGTTGTTGCCCATTATTCCGGTCTGACGGTCGCGCAGATGACAGTTCTGCGGGCAAAGATGGCGGAAGCGGGCGGCAACGTGAAGGTCACTAAGAACCGGCTCGCCAAACTCGCTCTGGACGGAACCGCGGTGGCCGGCATTGCCGACCATTTCACGGGACCAACGGCAATCGCCTATTCGGAAGATCCGGTTGCAGCACCAAAAATCGCTGCAGCCTTCGCTAAAGAGAACGAGCAATTCGTGATCCTTGGCGGTGCGATGGGCGAAACCCTGCTTGATCAGAACGGTGTGAAGGCCTTGGCCGAACTGCCGTCGCTGGACGAGCTACGCGGAAAGCTGGTGGGCATGATTTCTACGCCTGCAACACGTATTGCCGGAGTGCTGCAAGCACCTGCCGGTCAGCTGGCTCGCGTTATGGGCGCAAAAGCTGCACAGGGCGAGGAAGCGGCATAGGGCCGGTCCTCGAACCCAAGTTTGAACTGATTGAATAGAGAGAAATGTAGAAATGGCTGATCTTGAAAAAATTGCCGACGACCTGTCGAACCTGACCGTGCTTGAAGCGGCTGAGCTGTCCAAGCTTCTCGAAGAGAAGTGGGGCGTTTCTGCTGCTGCACCTGTTGCTGTTGCTGCCGCTGCTGGTGGTGATGCCGGCGGTGCTGCTGGTGGCGAAGAGAAGACTGAGTTCTCAGTTGTTCTGACTGCTGCTGGTGACAAGAAAATCAACGTCATCAAAGAAGTTCGCGCGATCACAGGTCTTGGCCTGAAGGAAGCTAAAGAGCTTGTTGAAGGTGCACCTAAGGAAGTCAAAGCAGACGTTCCGAAGGACGAAGCAGAAGAGCTCAAGAAAAAGCTCGAAGAAGCCGGCGCATCCGTCGAGCTCAAATAATACCGGTTGGGAGCGGCCTCATGGTCGCTCCCAATTGCTCCGTCGGAGAGCAGGGTGAGTCTCTCACCGTTCCGGCACTTGTCTGAGGAAGATTTCGAGGAACAAAAATGACGCAGTCATTTACTGGTCGGAAGCGGGTTCGTAAATCATTTGGACGTATCCCCCAGGTGGCAGAGATGCCAAACCTGATCGAGGTTCAAAAATATTCTTATGACCAGTTTTTGCAGGTTGATCGGCAGGAAGATGGATCCCGCCTTGATCAGGGTCTGCAATCTGTATTCGGGTCTGTATTCCCGATTAGCGATTTTTCAGAAACGGCCATGTTGGAATTCGTTGATTACGAATTCGAGCATCCAAAATATGACGTGGAAGAGTGCCAGCAGCGCGACATGACGTTCGCAGCGCCGCTCAAAGTCACATTGCGGTTGATTGTATTTGAAGTCGACGAGGACACAGGCGCCAAGTCGGTCAAGGACATCAAGGAACAAGATGTCTACATGGGCGACATGCCTTTCATGACGACAAACGGAACGTTTGTCGTGAATGGTACAGAGCGCGTGATCGTCTCGCAGATGCACCGGAGCCCCGGCGTTTTCTTCGACCACGACAAAGGCAAGACGCACTCGTCCGGCAAGCTGCTGTTTGCCGCGCGTGTTATTCCTTACCGTGGGTCCTGGCTCGACTTTGAGTTCGATGCAAAAGACATCGTTCATGTGCGTATCGACCGCCGCCGCAAACTGCCGGTGACAACGCTGCTCTATGCGCTGGGTCTCGACTCTGAAGACATTCTCAACACGTTCTACAGTCACGTGAAATACACGAAGACCAAAGACGGCTGGAAGCTTCCGTTTGATCCTGAGCGCTATCGCGGCTTCAAGCCTGAGCATGACTTTGTGAATGCAAAGAACGGCGAGGTTGTTGTTGAAGCGGGCCGCAAGATCACGCCGCGCCTCGCGCGCAAGCTTGCTGAAGACGGTTTGAAAGAACTGTTGGTTCAAGACATTGAAGTCACAGGCCGTTACATCGCAGAAGAGCTCGTGAACACGGAGACGGGTGAGATCTTCGCAGAAGCGGGTGATGAAATCACCGAAGAGCTTCTCGAGACTCTGGTTGATGCCGGTGCTAGCGAAATCAACACGCTGGATATCGACCATGTGAACACGGGTGCCTTCATCCGGAACACATTGGCCGTTGATAAGGCGACGGACCGCGAGCAGGCGCTTTACGACATTTATCGTGTGATGCGTCCTGGTGAGCCGCCAACCCTTGATACGGCGGACGCACTGTTCCACAGCCTGTTCTTTGATCCAGAACGCTACGATCTTTCTGCGGTTGGCCGCGTGAAGATGAACATGCGCCTCAACCTCGATGCAGAAGACACGGTGCGTGTTCTGCGCAAGGAAGACATTATTGAGGTAATCCGGACGATCGTGGATCTGCGCGACGGCCGCGGTGAGATTGATGACATCGACAATCTCGGCAACCGGCGTGTGCGCTCGGTTGGTGAGCTGATGGAAAATCAGTACCGCATCGGTCTGCTTCGTATGGAGCGGGCGATCAAAGAACGGATGAGCTCTGTCGATATCGACACAGTGATGCCGCATGACCTGATTAATGCGAAGCCGGTGGCTGCTGCGGTTCGGGAATTCTTTGGCTCCTCGCAGCTGTCGCAGTTTATGGACCAGACGAACCCGCTCTCAGAGATTACGCATAAGCGTCGTCTTTCAGCGCTTGGGCCAGGTGGTCTGACCCGAGAGCGTGCCGGCTTTGAAGTTCGTGACGTGCATCCGACCCATTATGGTCGTATCTGTCCGATTGAAACGCCGGAAGGGCCGAACATTGGTCTGATCAACTCGCTGGCTACTTTCGCGCGCGTCAACAAGTACGGCTTCATCGAAAGCCCGTACCGCCGCGTTGTGGACGGGAAGGTGACCGATGACACGGTTTATCTCTCCGCCATGGAAGAAGCGCGCTACCGGGTAGCGCAGGCGAATGTGCCGATCGGGCCTGATGGCAAGCTTCAGGACGACCTTCTGAACTGTCGTATCGATGGCGACTTTGAAATGGTGCCGCCGGAGCAGGTAGACCTTATCGACGTATCGCCCAAACAGATTGTGTCTGTCGCGGCGGCTCTTATTCCGTTCCTTGAAAACGATGACGCGAACCGGGCGCTTATGGGCTCGAACATGCAGCGTCAGGCGGTGCCTCTGGTGAAGGCCGAAGCGCCGTTCGTTGGAACCGGCATGGAAGAGGTTGTGGCCCGCGACAGTGGTGCTGCCATCGCGGCCCGCCGGACCGGTGTTGTCGATCAGGTGGATGCGACGCGTATCGTTATCCGGGCAACAGAAGAGACCGACCCTGGCAAGCCAGGCGTTGATATCTACAACCTGCGGAAGTTCCAGCGGTCGAACCAGAACACCTGTATCAACCAGCGTCCGCTGGTGCGTGTGGGTGACCGGATTAATGGCGGGGACATCATCGCTGATGGTCCATCGACGGAGCTTGGTGAGCTGGCTCTGGGCCGGAACGTGCTCGTCGCGTTCATGCCGTGGAATGGCTACAACTTCGAGGACTCGATCCTGATCTCCGAACGTATCGTGCGGGATGACGTCTTTACGTCGATCCACCTCGAAGAGTTCGAAGTGATGGCTCGTGATACGAAGCTTGGGCCTGAAGAAATCACCCGCGATATTCCAAACGTCGGTGAGGAAGCGCTTCGCAATCTTGATGAGGCCGGCATCGTCTATATCGGTGCGGAAGTTGGTCCATCTGACATTCTCGTTGGTAAGATCACGCCGAAGGGTGAGAGCCCGATGACGCCGGAAGAAAAACTTCTGCGTGCCATCTTCGGTGAGAAGGCTTCAGACGTTCGTGATACGTCGCTTCGTCTGCCTCCTGGTGTGACGGGTACTGTCGTTGAGGTTCGTGTGTTTAACCGCCACGGGGTCGATAAGGACGAACGCGCCATGTCGATCGAGCGGGACGAAATCGAACGTCTTGCAAAAGACCGTGATGACGAACTCGCCATTCTTGAACGTAACGTTTATGGCCGTCTGCAGGAAATCCTGACAGGCAAGGAAGTCGTGTCTGGTCCTGGGGAAATGGCTGCTGGGTCCAAGGTGTCCAAGGCCGATCTTGATGGCCTGTCCAAAGGACAATGGTGGCAGATTGCCGTTGGCAATGAAAAAGCCATGACCGAAATCGAGGCTCTGAAGCGTCAGTATGACGAGTCGAAAGCCCGACTTGAAGCCCGCTTTGAGGACAAAGTCGACAAGCTTCAGCGCGGCGACGAACTGCCGCCAGGCGTCATGAAAATGGTCAAAGTCTTCGTGGCTGTGAAGCGTAAGCTGCAGCCGGGTGACAAGATGGCTGGTCGTCACGGCAATAAGGGTGTGATTTCTCGCATCGTGCCGATGGAAGACATGCCTCACCTGGAAGACGGAACGCCGGTTGACGTGGTGCTCAATCCTCTCGGGGTGCCGAGCCGAATGAATGTCGGGCAGATCCTTGAAACTCACTTGGGGTGGGCTTCGCACGGTATCGGTCGGAAGGTGACGGAAGCGCTGGAGCTTTATCAGCGTGAGAACAACACCGCTGCGCTGCGTGAGACTTTGGACAAGGTTTATGAAGGCGATGAAACCTACGCATCGCTTGATGAGCCTGCCATGCTCGAGATGGCCGGCAACCTTCGCAACGGTGTGCCGTTCGCAACACCTGTCTTTGACGGTGCACATGAGCCGGATGTTGTGGGCATGCTGGAAAATGCCGGTCTTGGACATTCCGGTCAGGTCACGCTTTATGATGGCCGGACAGGGGAGACCTTCGATCGTGACGTGACGGTTGGCTACATCTACATGCTTAAGCTGCATCACCTTGTCGATGACAAGATCCATGCGCGGTCCATCGGCCCGTACAGCCTTGTCACGCAGCAGCCACTGGGCGGTAAGGCCCAGTTCGGCGGCCAGCGCTTCGGTGAGATGGAGGTGTGGGCGCTTGAAGCTTACGGCGCTGCCTACACCTTGCAGGAAATGTTGACTGTGAAATCGGATGACGTTGCTGGTCGTACCAAGGTCTATGAAGCGATCGTGCGCGGCGATGACACGTTCGAAGCCGGTATCCCGGAAAGCTTCAACGTTCTTGTGAAAGAGATGCGTTCTCTCGGCCTCAATGTCGAACTGATCGACCGGCCAGCGAGCTAAGAGTTAGACGGGCGCGTCAAGCGTGCCCGTCCATTGCTCCTTTCGCAGGAGCGGATGTGAATTTGAATTGGGGCGATGCTGACGGGCCCTGTCGGTATCTCCAAACCCCCTAAAGGTCACCCGACCGGATCAGGGTCCGAAACGAGGAGAAGTCCATGAACCAAGAGGTCATGAACCTTTTCAATCCAACTGCGCCAGCTCAAACTTTTGAGCAGATCCAGATTTCGCTCGCCAGCCCAGAGCGGATCCTGTCCTGGTCATATGGCGAGATCAAAAAGCCAGAGACGATCAACTACCGGACGTTCAAGCCGGAAAGGGATGGTCTTTTCTGTGCGCGGATTTTCGGGCCGATCAAAGACTATGAATGCCTCTGCGGCAAATACAAGCGGATGAAGTACAAGGGCATCATCTGCGAAAAGTGCGGCGTTGAAGTGACCCTGACCAAGGTTCGCCGTGAGCGGATGGGCCATATCGAACTGGCTGCTCCGGTGGCGCATATCTGGTTCCTGAAGTCGCTGCCGTCCCGCATCGGTCTGTTGATGGACATGACGCTCAAGGATCTTGAGCGGGTTCTCTATTTTGAGAACTACATCGTCGTTGAGCCGGGTCTCACGCCGCTGAAAGAGAAACAGCTTCTGACTGAAGAAGAATATCTCGACGCGCAGGACGAATATGGTCCGGACAGCTTTACCGCTGGTATCGGTGCGGAAGCCATTCGCGACATGATGGAAGGCCTTGATCTTGAGAAGATCGCTGCGGACCTTCGTGTTGAGATCGCTGAAGCAACGACCGAACTCAAGCCTAAGAAGCTGGCGAAGCGTCTGAAGGTGATCGAAGCGTTTATCCATTCAGGTAACCGTCCAGAGTGGATGATCCTGAAAGTCGTGCCGGTCATCCCGCCAGAGCTGCGTCCGCTTGTGCCGCTCGATGGTGGTCGTTTTGCGACTTCTGACTTGAACGACCTTTATCGTCGCGTAATCAACCGGAACAATCGCCTGAAGCGCCTGATGGAGCTTCGTGCACCTGACATCATCATCCGTAACGAAAAACGGATGCTGCAGGAATCCGTTGATGCGCTCTTCGACAATGGTCGTCGCGGCCGCGTCATTACGGGTGCCAACAAGCGTCCGCTGAAGTCTCTGGCTGACATGCTCAAGGGCAAGCAGGGCCGGTTCCGTCAGAACCTGCTCGGTAAGCGCGTGGACTATTCCGGTCGTTCCGTGATCGTGGTGGGTCCTGAGCTCAAACTGCACCAGTGCGGCCTGCCGAAGAAGATGGCGCTCGAGCTCTTCAAGCCGTTCATCTATTCGCGGCTCGAAGCGAAGGGCCTTAGTGCGACGGTGAAACAAGCCAAGAAGCTTGTGGAGAAAGAGCGGCCGGAAGTATGGGACATTCTCGAAGAAGTCATTCGGGAACATCCGGTACTTCTCAACCGGGCGCCGACGCTTCACCGTTTGGGCATCCAGGCGTTTGAACCTGTGCTGATCGAAGGTAAGGCCATTCAGCTGCACCCGCTGGTCTGCGCTGCGTTTAACGCGGACTTTGATGGTGACCAAATGGCCGTGCACGTGCCGCTATCGCTGGAAGCGCAGCTGGAAGCCCGTGTGCTCATGATGTCGACCAACAATATTCTGCACCCCGCTAACGGGTCGCCGATCATTGTGCCGTCACAAGACATCGTGCTTGGCCTCTATTACATCTCTCAAATGAAAGACAATGAGCCCGGCGAAGGCATGCTCTTCTCAGATATCTCTGAGATCGAACATGCGCTCGACAACGGACTCGTGACCCTGCATGCGAAGATCAAAGCCCGCTGGACGACTAAGGACGAAAACGGAAACCCTGTTTCCCAGATCGTCGACTCCACGCCGGGTCGTATGTTGATCGCTGAGGTTCTGCCGAAGAACCATAAAGTGCCATTTGACCTGATCAACCGCCTCCTGACGAAGCGTGAGATCTCCAACACGATCGACGTGGTCTATCGCCATTGCGGTCAGAAGGAGACGGTGATCTTCTGTGACCAGATCATGGGTCTTGGTTTCCGTCAGGCGTGTCGCGCAGGCATCTCGTTCGGTAAGGATGACATGATCATTCCTGCCGAAAAGGTGAACCTGGTCGAAGAAACTCGCACCCTCGCGAAAGAGTATGAGCAGCAATATATCGACGGACTGATCACTCAGGGTGAGAAGTACAACAAGGTTGTTGATGCCTGGGCGAAGTGTACCGACAAAGTTGCGGACACGATGATGGATAAGATTTCATCTGTGCAGATCGACGAAGAGACCAATCGGGAACATCCGATCAATTCGATCTACATGATGGCCCACTCCGGTGCACGTGGGTCACCCACGCAGATGCGTCAGCTTGCAGCGATGCGTGGTCTGATGGCGAAACCTTCTGGTGAGATCATCGAAACGCCGATCATCTCGAACTTTAAAGAAGGTCTGACCGTTCTTGAGTACTTCAACTCAACCCACGGTGCGCGTAAAGGTCTTGCTGATACGGCTCTGAAGACCGCGAACTCCGGATACCTGACACGTCGTCTTGTTGACGTGGCGCAGGACTGCATCGTCATCGAAGAAGACTGCGGCACCAAGAAGGGCATTACTCTCGGCGCTGTGATTGAGTCTGGTGAAGTTGTTGTCTCGCTTGGCCAGCGTGTGCTTGGGCGTACGCCTGTTGACGATGTTCATCATCCAGCGACCGGTGAGCTCCTGTTCAAGGCTGGTCACCTGCTTGATGAAGCAGACGTCGATGTTCTGGAAGAAGCCAATATCGAAGAGCTTCGTATCCGATCCGGTCTGACCTGTGAAACGCGGAATGGCATTTGCGCCACCTGCTACGGTCGTGACCTTGCGCGTGGTACGCCAGTGAATATGGGCGAAGCCGTCGGTGTTATCGCGGCTCAGTCCATTGGTGAGCCTGGAACACAGCTTACGATGCGGACCTTCCACATCGGTGGGACGGCGCAGGTCGTGGATACGTCTTTCCTTGAGTCCAACCATTCAGGGACGGTGCGGATCGCCAACCGGAATGTTGTGAAGGACTCTTCCGGTGCGCTGATCGTCATGGGTCGGAACGTGCAGATCCAAATTCTGGACGAGCATGGCAACGAGCGGTCTTCCAACAAGCTCACCTACGGTTCGCGCCTGCGTGCGGACGACGGTGACACGGTGGAACGCGGACAGCGTATTGCTGAATGGGATCCCTACACGGTGCCGATCCTGACGGAAGTGAACGGGACGGTAGCGTTCGAAGATCTCGTGGAAGGCATGTCGATCCGCGAAGTCACTGACGAAGCAACGGGTATCTCCCAGCGCGTTGTCATTGATTGGCGGGCAAGCCCGAAAGGCGCAGAACTGCGTCCTGCGATTGTTGTTCAAGACGGCAACGGCGAAGTGCTGAAGCTCTCAAACGGCAATGATGCACGGTTCCTGCTGTCGGTGGACGCTATCCTGTCGGTTGAGGCGGGTGCAGAGATCCACGCGGGTGACGTACTTGCACGTATCCCGACAGAGGGTGCGAAGACCCGTGACATTACCGGTGGTCTGCCACGTGTGGCGGAACTCTTTGAAGCGCGTCGTCCGAAAGACCACGCCATTATCTCTGAGGGTACTGGTAAGGTTGAATTCGGTCGCGACTATAAGAACAAGCGCCGGATTATGGTTCACCCGGAAGATGGCGGAGATCCTTGGGAGTATCTCATTCCAAAGGGCAAGCACATTACCGTGCAGGAAGGCGATATCATCGAGAAGGGCGAATACCTGCTTGATGGTCACCCAGCACCGCACGACATTCTCGCGATTTCAGGCGTTGAAGAACTCGCCACCTATCTTGTGAATGAAGTGCAGGATGTGTACCGGCTGCAGGGTGTGGGCATTAACGACAAGCACATTGAAGTGATTGTCCGCCAGATGCTCCAGAAGGTTGAAATCACCGACCCAGGTGATGCGCCTTACCTTTCCGGCGAACAGGTCGACCGCATCGAACTCGATGAGATCAATGACCGTCTTCGCGCTGAAGGCAAGAAGGAAGGCGAGGGCACGCCAGTGCTTCTCGGTATCACGAAAGCCTCTCTGCAGACCCGGTCGTTCTTCTCGGCTGCATCTTTCCAGGAAACCACACGTGTTCTCACGGACGCGGCGGTCAACGGCAAGGTCGACGAGCTGCATGGTCTGAAGGAAAACATCATTGTGGGCCGTCTGATCCCAGCTGGTACAGGCCGCGTTGTGGAACTCCTGCGGAGTGAAGCATCGGACCGCGATGAGAAGATCCTGCAAGAACAGATCGGAACAGGCGTCATTGCTCCACCTGAAGAAGCACCGGCAGAAGCCGCGGCTGATGAGGTGATTGAGGTTGCGCCAGCTCCCGAAGCGCCGGCTGAGGGCGCTTAACGGATAGGGCGATGCGAATTCGCATACAGAGAAAAGCCGCTGCGTTTCGACGCGGCGGCTTTTTGCTTTTTGTACTTCTCTGGACCGGTTGGGCTTTACCGTCATCCGCGGCAGATGAGGTTCCACAGATAGAGCTCACTGCTGAACAGCGGGAACTCGTGCTCCGACACTTTGTCTTGTCCAATCTGGAATTCACGATCCTTCACGAGATCGGCCATGCCATCATTCATCAGTTTCCCATCCCGGTATTTGGCCTAGAGGAAGACGCTGCGGATCAAATCGCAACAACCAGCATGATCCTGAAATACGGTGTCGACGTTGACCCAGCGGCTACCCACAGCCTTCTGGCTGTCTCGGCGGAATGGCTTACTGAGTGGCGGGAGGAAGTCTCCGAACATGACGATGCGCATGCGTTCTGGGACAGTCATTCGCTCTCTATCCAACGCTTCTACAATATCAACTGTCTTTTGTTTGGCGCGAACCCCGACGAACTCAGCTTTCTGTTGGACTCAGAATTGTTGCCTGCTGAGAGAGGATTTGATTGTGACCAGGCCTATGAACTCGCCTATCGCTCCTATCTTTGGCTGCTGGAATATGCGGGACGCGAGGCTGAGGACTCCATCCCTTATGTCGGATTGGTCGTGGCCTACGATGAGACCAGGGATCCGCGGCATGAGAAGGTACGGCAATGGGCCGTTGAGTCCGGCATGGTGCAAGACGTGGTGTCCCGCGCGACAGAATTCCTTCCATGGCCAAACGAAACAAAGCTCCTATTTGCCAATTGCCCAGGGAGCCCTGAGGCCTATTACAACCGCAATGTTCATGAGATCGTCATCTGCTATGAGCTCGTTGCCCTGTTTCTGGAACGGGGCGAGCGCACGATGATGAGCGATCTTCAGAATCTGTGCCTCAATGCTGGATTACGCCGCTTGTTTGGTGAACAACTTGGATGCCGGCTTGAGAGCGATCCTTGAAACCTAAGTGCGCAGTCAGAACTGATTGAGCGGCAATTTGAGGTACTGGATGCCGTTCTCTTCCGCCTGCGGCAGCTCGCCCGCCTGAATATTGACTTGGAGAGACGGGAAGATGAGCTGTGGCATGTTCAGGTCTCGGTCGCGGGTGGTCCGCAGTTTTACGAACTCCTCGCGCGTCCGGTTCGCAATGTGAATGTTGTGATTGCGTTGGTCGGCGACGCTTGTTTCCCATGCGGGTGCGCGAGATGCGGGCGGATAGTCGTGACAGAGGAACATCCTGGTCTCATCGGGCAGGGAGAGAAGCCGATCGATTGAATCATAGAGGGTGCCGGCATCACCTCCCGGGAAATCGCACCGTGCGGTTCCGTAGTCTGGCATGAATAGGGTGTCGCCCACGAAGAGGGCATCCCCAATCAGGTAGGAGACGCAGGCGGGGGTGTGCCCGGGAGTCGCGATGACGGTGACTGTCAGATCACCGACAGAGAACTCTTCATTGTCGGAGAACAGGTGATCGAAAGGACGACCATCATCGGGCACCGGGTAGGGCTGGTGAAACACCGGATTGAAGGTCTTTTGCACATTTGAGATGTTTTTGCCGACGCCAATTGGCGCACTTAATTGTTTGCTTAAATAGTGCGCAGCGGTCAGGTGATCTGCGTGGATGTGGGTCTCCAAGATCCATTCAACCTTGAGGCCCCTCGCATGGACCACCGCGATCAACTTGTCAGCGGATGCATGGCTGGTCCGTGCTGCTGCCTGGTTAAAGTCGAGCACAGGGTCGATGATCGCGGCGCAGCCGGTGGCTGGATCCGCCACAATGTGGGTGACCGTGTTGGTCGCCTCGTCAAAGATACTGGTTACTTCAGGTGTGACCCGTTCCTCCGGGCTGGAACTAAGCCTATTGAACCTCAGTGAGCTCATATCGGCATCTCCTATATTCATTTATACGAATATAAGTGTGGAATATGATTTTACAAGTGTAGAGTGTAATTGACTCAAGGGAATCAATTGGCTGATTTCCTTGAGTCAATTTGCCCGTGTGCATCGCCGAAGGGCCAATTCGAGCGAAAAATCGGCTCCCAGAAGGTGTTGATGGGCCTCTGGTCCGAGTAGGGTGCTCTAAGTGGCAAAAAACCCCCAAAAATCTTCCATTTTCTTAACATTCCGGGTTGACGACCCCAGGGGGCGACGGTAGGTTCCGCCAACTTTCGCGCCAGGCTGTAGGCGGTTACCGGTACTGATAACCGATCAACCTAAACGCTGACGCCCGAAATCGACGATAAGGACTGGGGCATGACCCTGGGTTTTCTCAGGGTCCTCTGCAAGTTTAGACGCTGGCATTAAGTGAATGCCTCATGTGTCTATCGGCCGTGTGCAACTCAAGGGATTTCCCGGTAGCACGCGGTTTTGTGTTTGGATGAACTAGAGGAACGGCAGAGACATATGCCAACTATCCAACAACTGATCCGCAAGCCGCGCAAAGTGCCGGTGAAGCGCAACAAAGTGCCAGCGATGGAGGCTTGTCCTCAGAAGCGCGGCGTTTGTACACGTGTTTATACGACGACACCGAAGAAGCCGAACTCGGCTCTTCGTAAAGTTGCCCGTGTTCGTCTGACCAATGGTTTTGAAGTCACCAGCTATATCCCTGGTGAAGGTCACAACCTTCAAGAGCACTCCGTGGTGATGATCCGCGGTGGTCGTGTGAAGGACTTGCCTGGTGTTCGCTACCACATCATTCGTGGTGTGCTTGATACGCAGGGTGTCAAAGACCGTAAGCAGCGTCGTTCGAAATACGGCGCCAAGCGTCCTAAGTAAGGAATACGATAGATGTCGCGACGTCACCGCGCAGAGAAGCGAGAAGTCATCCCTGACGCCAAATTTGGCGATCTGGTGCTGGCTAAATTCATGAACAGCCTGATGAAAGACGGCAAGAAGTCGACCGCTGAGCGGATCGTCTACGGTGCCTTCGACAAGATGGCTGAGAAGGGGACTGCTGACCCTCTCCGTACTTTCCATGAAGCTCTGGAAAACGTGATGCCGGCTCTTGAGGTTCGCTCCCGCCGTGTTGGTGGTGCGACCTATCAGGTTCCTGTTGAAGTTCGCCCGGATCGTAAGCGTGCGCTCGCCATTCGTTGGCTGATTGCTGCCGCGCGCAGCCGGAACGAAAACACGATGGTTGACCGCCTGTCAGCGGAAATCCTCGATGCATCAAATAATCGCGGCTCTGCAGTGAAGAAGCGTGAAGACACGCACCGCATGGCAGAAGCGAACCGCGCCTTCTCACATTATCGCTGGTAACAGACAGGCGCTTTAGAGGTTTAAGATCATGGCACGCCAGACAACTCTCGAGGACTACCGCAATATCGGCATCATGGCCCATATTGACGCGGGTAAGACCACGACGACGGAACGGATCCTCTACTACACAGGTAAGAGCCACAAAATCGGCGAAGTGCACGACGGTGCTGCGACGATGGACTGGATGGAGCAAGAGCAAGAGCGCGGGATTACGATTACCTCCGCTGCGACGACCTGCTTCTGGAACGGCAAGCGCATCAACATCATCGACACACCAGGCCACGTGGACTTCACCATTGAAGTTGAGCGGTCCCTTCGTGTGCTTGATGGCGCGGTTGCTGTTTTTGACTCCGTGGCCGGTGTGGAGCCTCAGTCTGAGACGGTTTGGCGTCAGGCCGACCGGTATGCCGTTCCTCGCATGTGTTTCGTCAACAAGATGGACCGCATGGGCGCAGACTTCTTCCGTTGCGTCGACATGATCGTGGATCGCCTCGGCGCGAACCCGCTGGTTCTGCAGCTGCCAATCGGTGCGGAATCTGAGTATGAAGGTCTGATTGATCTTCTCAAAATGAAAGAGATCCTCTGGAAGGATGAGAATCTCGGCGCTGAGTTTGAATATGTTGATATTCGTGACTCGCTGAAAGATCAGGCCGAAGAATATCGCGCGAAGCTCGTTGAGGGTGCGGTTGAGGTCGATGATGAGGTGATGGAAGCGTATCTGGAAGGTAATGAGCCAGACGAAGAAACGCTGAAGCGCTGCATCCGCAAAGGCACGATCGAGCAGAACTTTGTTCCTGTTCTCAACGGTACGGCATTTAAGAACAAGGGCGTGCAGCCGCTTCTTGATGCGGTTGTTGATTTCATGCCGTCGCCGCTCGACGTTAAGGCGATTGACGGTATTGATGCGAAGACGGAAGAAGCCACGGTGCGTGAGGCGTCTGATGACGAGCCAGCTTCTGCTCTTGCCTTCAAGATCATGAACGACCCGTTCGTTGGATCTCTGACCTTTGCCCGCGTTTACTCGGGTGTTTTCACTGCCGGTTCCGGCGTGCTCAACACGGTTAAAGACAAGCGCGAGCGCATCGGTCGTATGCTTCTTATGCACGCCAACAGCCGCGAAGAAGTGAAAGAGGCTTATGCGGGCGACATCGTTGCTCTTGCTGGTCTGAAAGACACGACCACAGGTGACACGCTGTGCGATCCAAACAGCCCGGTTATTCTGGAGCGGATGGAATTCCCTGATCCGGTGATCGAGGTCGCCGTTGAGCCGAAGACAAAGGCTGACCAGGAGAAAATGGGCATGGCGCTGGCGCGTCTTGCTCAGGAAGATCCGTCCTTCCGCGTGTCTTCAGACGAAGAAAGCGGCCAGACCATTATCGCTGGTATGGGCGAGCTCCACCTCGACATTCTTGTCGACCGCATGAAGCGTGAATTCAAAGTGGAAGCGAACGTAGGGGCGCCACAGGTGGCCTATCGTGAGACGTTCACGAAAGACGCAGACATCGACTACACCCACAAGAAGCAGTCTGGTGGTTCGGGTCAGTTTGCTCGCGTTAAGATGACGATTGAGCCCGGTGAAATCGGCACAGGCGTTGTCTTTGAAAGCAAGATCGTTGGTGGTGCTGTTCCGAAGGAATACATCCCAGGTGTTGAGAAGGGCATCAAGAGCGTGGCAGAGAACGGTGTTCTCGCAGGCTTCCCAGTCATCGACTTCAAGGTCACCCTGACTGACGGTGCTTTCCACGACGTGGACTCCAGCGTTCTCGCATTTGAGATCGCGGCCCGCGCGGCAATGCGTGAGATTGCACCGAAGGCTGGCGCGAAATTGCTTGAGCCCATCATGAAGGTCGAGGTGGTGACACCTGAAGACTATATGGGTGATGTTATCGGTGACCTGAGCAGCCGTCGCGGCCAGATTGCCGGCAGCGAAAACCGCGGCGTGGCTACAGCGATCAACGCCATGGTGCCACTCGCAAACATGTTTGGGTATGTGAACAATCTGCGGTCCATGTCGCAGGGACGCGCACAGTACACCATGCAATTCGATCACTACGAGCAAGTACCGCAGGCGGTCTCTGATGAGATCCAAGCGAAACTCGCTTAATCAGCGAAGAACAGAAAAAGTTCTGAGGGAGCCTTAAGATGGCCAAAGAGAAATTTGAGCGTACGAAGCCACACTGTAACATTGGCACGATTGGTCACGTTGACCACGGTAAGACGACGCTGACGGCGGCGATTACGNATGGCCAAAGAGAAATTTGAGCGTACGAAGCCACACTGTAACATTGGCACGATTGGTCACGTTGACCACGGTAAGACGACGCTGACGGCGGCGATTACGAAAGTGCTTGCGGAAGCAGGTGGGGCAGATTTTTCTGATTATGCGGATATCGACAAGGCGCCAGAAGAGAAGGCCCGCGGTATTACGATTTCTACGGCCCACGTTGAATATGAGACGGCCAACCGTCACTACGCCCACGTGGACTGCCCAGGCCATGCTGACTATGTGAAGAACATGATCACCGGTGCGGCACAGATGGATGGTGGCATCCTGGTTGTGAACGCTGCTGACGGCCCGATGCCTCAGACCCGTGAGCACATTCTTCTTGCCCGTCAGGTTGGTGTTCCAGCGCTTGTTGTGTACCTCAACAAGGTTGACCAGGTTGACGATGAGGAGCTGCTTGAGCTCGTTGAAATGGAAGTGCGTGAGCTTCTTTCCGAGTATGGCTTCCCAGGCGACGA
>BGPT01000001.1:2643678-2883678 GCA_003297045.1 Symbiodinium sp. clade C Y103
TATCGATGTTGGCGCCACGACTGCAGGCACCACCATCACCATGGCGGCGCAGGATATTGATCTGGCGGGCAAGGTGGACGCCACCACGACAGCGATGCTCACCGCCACTACGGGGAATGTCTCGTCGACGGGTGCGCTGGAGATTGAAGGGTCGGCGGTGACCGTTTCGGGTCCGGTGCTTGCGGCCACCAATGCCACCATCACGGCGACGGCCACAGATGCGACACTCGATGCAGTGACGGCGACGACGGGCGCCATCGGCATCACGGCGAACACGGGCAATATCGATGTTGGCGCCACCACCGCAGGCTCGAGTATCACCATGGCCGCGCAGGATATCGACCTCGCGGGCAAAGTGGACGCTACAACCACGGCGATGCTGACGGCTACGACGGGGGATATTTCCTCCGCCACCAATCTGGAGATTGAAGCAGGATCGATCTCTCTGTTCGGTGCGGTTACCGCCGCGACGGATATGCTCCTTACCGCGGTGACGGGAGGTATTTCTTCAACCGGAAGCCTCACAGCGGCGCTCGGAGACATTATCGCAAACGCGCCCAACGGACCGATCTCAGTGAATGATCTGGTCGCGGCTGGAGATATAAGCCTTATTGGCGGTTCTGTTGCGGTTACGGGCACAGGTACAGCTCACGGCAGCGCGTTTTTGCAAGCGGTCACCGGCAATGTGTCGGTCACAGGCACCGTCAATGCTATCGGCGGCACACTGGTATTGGATGCATCGAACGGCAGCGCGCTCCTCAATCGGATTGGAGCGTTGACTGACGTTACGCTCACAGTCTCCGACCTTGATCTCTCCGGATCAATTTCCGCCGGTGATCAGTTCATGTTGGAGACCGGCCGAACCGGTCAGACGCTTGTGCTCGGAGGTGACGGCACAACCGGTGGTGTAACACTCCGGCGGACAGCGGGTCTGATTATCGATGAATCGGAGCTCACAAAAATCTCTGTCGGTCAGTTCGACATTGATGCAGGCGCCAACGATGTCTTGCTGCTGGATGCCCAGCTTTCTACATCTGGTCTCAACACGATGATGATTGGAACAGATCAGTCGTCGCGCATTATTGCTGCAGGGACCGTCACTGGTCTGTCGTCGCTGCAACTAGGTTATCAAACCTCCACACTGGATCGCCGGCCAGCGCTGATCCTTGTGTCCGGGCAATTGGGTCTCGATACGGGCACCGGGCGGCTCGGCACTGTAAGGCTTGAGTCTGCAGATGATATTGTGATCGGGACGGAGCGGTTCCTCGAGGTTTTTGAAGCGGGCTCCTTGTCGCTCTTAGGTCTTGCAGCGCTGCCGCTCAGCGTGATGGGTGGTGTGGACGATCACGTGTTTATTGCGGCGGATCAGTTGCAGATGGTGGCCCCCGGATCGGTCGTTCAGTTGAACACTGGCCGTGGCGTTGAGGGGGCCGGGCTTGTCTTCAATGTGCCATCGACCGGCGATGGGGTCTTGTTTCCGTCAGGCACAGGGCCTGAAGAGGTCTTGATCTTCGGTGAAGTCATTCGCGCCGATGGCACCAGGGTCTCAGCCTTTAACGCCAGTCTGGAACCGAACATTCTCTTTGGTGGTCGGACGACGCCCGCGGAGCCTGCGCTCACACAGAACGATCAGTACTACATGAACTTTTGTCTCATTGGGGATCCGGTGAGTTGCTCCTCAGATTCCCTGCGCGAGATCGAACGGAATAACCGCTTTATAAATGGAGACCCGTCTGGTCTTGGCGGTGTGATCCCAGTCGTCTTTGAGACTGGAGAAGATGACGAACGCAATCAGGAAGAAGATCTGGGTGGCGTTGCCGCGAGCGGTAACGAAGCCCTATGGGATGCGGGGAGCCAATGACCGCTCGTCTGATCGCTCTGTTGCTTGTGGTGCCCCTCCTAACCGGTTGTGTGCAGGAGATGGGGTCGTCCTTGCCGGATGCTCTGGATCTTGGCGCCAGTTCAGAAGGGGATGCCTGTCGTGCGGGGAAACGTCTTGATACCGAAGCTGTCGGCGCGTTGGCGAGATACGATGTGTTCTGCGGCAGCTGGCGCAGGGCGGCCGCGACCATAGATGTATATCCCGGTGATGCGGGTCAAACTGCGGCTTTGTTGTCGGAGTGTCGTGCTTCAACGGAACCGACCTTGTTGGCGGAAGGTGTTCTGACCTGCCCGGGCGTTCTCTCAGGCACCTTATTGCAAGACCTCGCCGTGAGTGTTTCTGGCTCCGACACATTTGTTCAGGCACGGGGCATCCCCGGTGCTTTGCCGGCGATGCGTCGGGGCGCCGCCGCCCTTGCAGGACTGGAAGCGCCGGTGGAGCTCAGTGCGGATGAGATGGCGGGGCTGCCGGGCGTTTCAGCATTGCAGGACCAGGAAGTTCTGCGTCGCCGTGGGCACCGCAGGAATGTGTCTTTTCGTTTTTCACTTGCGGCAGAAGACTATGCTCAAGCCGTGGCGATCCAAGACGGTTTGTTCGGGGGTGATCCGGTCCGCCGCGCTGACATTGCGCTCGATTTGGCGCTCAACCTGTCGAGCCAGGGCCGCTTCGCTGAGGCTGAAGCGTTGCTCGACGATACCGAACAATCCGCGGGCGTTCAGACCACGTCCTGGCTCCGCGACAAGCTGATCAATTATCGAGCCGTTCACAAGCTCAACACCGGGAACTATCGCGAGGCACTGGCGCTCGCCGAGCAACCTTTTGCGCCGGAGACTTTCGGTGCCTACGCGTTTGTGTCCGGTGAGAGATCCGACCAGGTGATTACCCCTCGGGCAGCGGAGTTCGTCAATCACCGAAGCGGCAATAGTGTGCCGCCGATCTATTCGGATGCAGAGCTTCGCCCTGGTGTGCGTGCCCTCATCCTTGAAGCACATCGCGCCTACTTGCGGGCATCTGCACTGTTTTTGTCGGGCCGTGAAGGGGCGGGGAGCGCCCTGGATGATGCGGCGAGTCTTGTGGAGCGCACACCGGAGGGATCTGCCGCGTGGCTTGACGCGCTGATTGAAGAACGCCGCGCCGGCAATGATCTCGCCCAAGGAAATGTGGGGGCCGCACGCTCTCGTCTTTCGTCTTTGGTGGCAAAATGGGTCCAAAGCCAGCCGCAATCACTTTTGACAGCGCGTCTACTGGCAAGCCTTGGAAAGGCACAGATCACCGATGGTGATGTCGCCGCCGCGCTGGCCTCATACAATCGCTCCTTCGATCTCTACTCCAGCGTTGAAGGGTCCTTTGGTATCTCGCCCGACGTGGCGGGAGATTATCTCGGGGTGCTGCTCCGCGCCCAGGAGATGGGGTTGGGCGATGCCGGCAGCATCACACGTCGTTTTGTCGACGCTTTTGAGGGCATGGTTGAGCCACGGGCGGCGGCAGCAATGGCGATGGCGGCTGCGCGCGTCGCGAGTGATGGGACCGCTGATGAAATCAGGGCCTTGCAAGATGCTGAACGTCTTCTTCAGGAAGCGCGTGTCGCTCTGCAGCAGGGGGCCAGCACTGACGATCCTGAAGAACTCGCCAGATTGACCCAGGCTGTCGAGACGGCGGAGACCGCAGCGTTGGAAGCTGAAGTGATCGCCCGGCAGGCGCAGCCTCAATATATGCAGCTGGTCAATGGGGGGGCTGAGACAGCGGACCTGGTTGCCACGTTGGGAGAGGATGAGGCATTCGTAGCCTTTGCGCCGACCCAGGCTGGCGGCTTTGGCTATGCTGTTTTCTCTGGCAAGGTCATGCCCTTTGGCACCGAGCTTGGACGAAACGATGCCCGACGGCTTGTGCGCCGCGTGCGCGCCACGTTGCGCGCGCGGGCTGGCGGGACGCCGCCTTTTGCTGCTGAGCAGGCTCACACTTTGTTTCAGGGTGTGTTCGAACCGGTCTATGAGGACCTGCTGGAGGCGGGGGTTGAAACGCTGATCTTTGCGCCGCGCGGCGTCATTGGATCGCTGCCGCCGTCGCTCCTGCTGTCGGCCTTTGATGATGAGTTAAAGGCGCTTGCGCGCGCCCGTTCTTATTCTTCATTCCCTTGGCTCGCCAACGACTTCGCCTTCATTAACACGCCAAGCGCTGCAAGCTTCGTCGCCGCAAGAGCCGCTGACGCGCCCGAGGCTACGTCGGGAATGACCGTATTTGGACCGCCGGTGCCGCCCAACAATTCTGACGCATGGGTGGCTGACTTCACTGCCCGGATGACGGCGGAAGGCAGACCTGAACGGTGCGGCCGGGTGTTTGCCGGTCAGCCAAATCTGCAACAGCCACTGACAGCCCTTAGAAGGTCCGTTGGGCAGGCGTTTGGCCGACGTGACGTGACGGGGCGTGCGTTTACGGATCTCGGGACCATAGAGGACGCGTCACTCGCAGAACAGCAGGTGCTGGTCTTTGTGACCCATGGTTTCTTTGGGGACGGCTTTTGCATTGCAGAGCCCTCTCTTCTCACCTCCCTGGATGAGGCGGGCGGCGACGGCATGCTGAGCGCAACGGAAATCCTCGACATGAAGCTCGACGCAACCCTTGTTGTTCTCGCTGCCTGTGATACCGCGCGGGCTGCGGAAGGTGCCGAAGGGGTTGCGGCAGTTTTTGACGGTGCTCAGCTGGATGGTCTGGTACGCAGCTTTGTCTATGCCGGCGCCCGTTCGGTTCTGGCTACGCACTGGGTTGCCGATGACGCCGCTGCGGATGCGGTCGTGCGGAAGTTTTTCGTGGATGCCGCTGGCGCACCGATGCATGAGGCGCTTAGGGGCGCTCAAAAGGCTCTGATCGCACAGGACCGATACTCACATCCCTATTTCTGGGCGCCCTATGTGATGATCGGTGACGCGGACCGCATGCTCAATCGAGGGTAAGTCCCCCAGAAAGTCAATGGGAGGTCAGCGAGGGCAAAGCGCGTCTGAATCCCCACCACCAATGAGCGCAAGGGCCGCGTCTCGATCAAGCCCGGCGTCCCTGGCTCCACTGATCTGCTGTGCTGCTTCATAGGACCAGACATAAGGGTCTTCGGCTGCGACGCAGAAGGCGGCGAGCATGACCGCTGTGTCTTCGCCCATCCATGCTGGAACTGACGGTGGCGATGCTTCTGGAACGTCGTCTACCGCGTCAAAGAAAGTCTGTCTTGTCCGACCATAGGCATCTTTCACCACGATCGTGTAGCGACCTGGTGTGATGGTTCTCGCTGGAAGCGTTGTTGAGGTGTCAGACAGTGTCTGCGATGCAAAGATGCGGTCGGTTGGATCGAGGACGAGGAGTTCATATGGCGCCTGCCCGCCGGTCCACCCAACCCAAAGGGGTCGGAAGCCTGATTTGATTTGCGCGGACTCTGTTTCCAGGTCGAGCAGTCCGAAACCGAACTCGCCGCCGGACCGTGCCAAACCCTGTCCGACAAGCCTATCGCCGAGGGGCAGCAAGCGCCCTTCAATCAATTCGCTGAGCGACTGACTGCCAGTTGAGGCGGGTCCAACGGTGTAGCTTTTGGGACCGCGAATTTCATTGGGGCCGGAATTGCCGGCGATGCCAAGTACGACCCGGTCGCTTGCAGTCTTCAGGCTTACAACGTCGCCTTCGCACAGCGGTGCAAAGACGGAAAGGGAGGCCTCAGCGCCGCCGCGCTTGATGCGCACGCTTTCAGCGCTGCCGTCAATTTGTTTCACAAAGGCGACAGTAGCCGACGCACACGCGGGGATCGCGGCTTCTGCGCTGGTGGTGGTCCCCCAGGTCGCGGCACCCACAGCGATGGCAATGGCGGCGCTAAACAGGTTTGGTTTCAGCATTTCTCAAGCTTTCCATCAATTCTTCAAAATCTTCGCGGGCTTCGTTCAGCGCTGCCGCATAAGCAGGCGCAGCCAGACCAAGCCAAAGACCGTCATCTAGTAGGAAGTAACTGGCACCAGCCCCAACCCAGAATACCCCTATTCCGATCAATATCTTGATGATAACCGGATTGGTCAACAGATTGATAGGTGTACGGGCCACTCGCATGGCCCAATGCAGATCGTCCATCGGTCGCAGGTAATCTCTGGCTTTTCGGCAATACCAGAAGGCGAGCACGATAAGCATCACAAACAGGGTTAACAGGATGGCTTCCAGGTACCAGGCCATGCGGCGGACCTCGCCACCAGCTTCCACGCCGCGAATGACATTTGCGATGACCAGGCTGCCGCCCATGGCGCCATAGGCCGAAATATGCCGATCCCGGGCGGCAATGGCCGCCGAGCCGATAATGACGACGCCATCATTGGCGGACAGGCCGGCCACCATCCCAGGCTCTACCATTCCTGCCGGAATGACGAACATGTCTGCGGCCGGCAGCTGCGGCTCCGGATCGTCGGCGTCACCGGCGTGGAGGTTGTAGTTGATGAGGCTCTGCTGACCTTTGAAGTTCATGGCATCGCGTCCTGGAATATTGACGTCAAACTCCACGTCATCCCAGGTGCCTGTGCAATAGGACCTTGGCCCGTCCATGGACTTCTGCACAGTCTTGATCGCTTCGCGGGGTGTTTCAGATTTGCGACCGACCGCCGCATAAAAGGCCGTCGTCGGTGATGCTTGAATGCCTGCGGGTGTGTCGATGCAGAGGAAATGGGTGAAGTAGCGCGCGCCCATCACTTCATCGCCGGTCAATTGAGCGCTGGCCCAAACAATATTGTCTTCTGGTGCAGACTCTATAATGGCGTCACGGTCTGAGGCACGCGCGGCGGCAAGAGAATCTGGACGTCCATCTCCTTCGGTGACCTCTCTTTGAAGAATGAGTAAGGGTGCTTCTGGGTCGCGGCCCCATTTTTTGAGGAGAGCGTCGATGCGTTGCTCAGCCGCCTCGTCCGGAGTACGCCAGAAGAGATCAATATCGACGATGACCACTTTGGGGCGCGGAAGGCCGGGGGTTCCGTACGCCGCCTCAATCAAGTCGGCGAGCACCGGACGTGGGGCGTAGGCAAGGGCAGGACCATCTGCAGTGGCCCCCTGCCAAACAGAGTCGTCAAGGTTTAGGAATAGGATGGGGTGAGACCCAGGCAGTGTTTTGTTGACCCGCATTTCGAATGCGATCTGCAACGCTTCGCGGTCTGCCTCGCCAACAAAACTCCCCCAGACAACGTCATTGCGCAGCCCAATCCAGACCAGCATGGCGAGCGCAAGGGACACGAGGAAGTTGACGTCGAAGGGACCCTTCTCCGGCGTGATTTTCTCTGTGGTCTCTTCGCTCGTCACGGATCGTCCCCTATCGCCCCCTACTTCGTCATATTGGGCGAGGATACGGTGTGCCCGTGATCAGGTGCAACGGGTTAAGTCAGAGGGCCGTCCAAGGTTCCAACGGCCCTCCGAAGACCTCAGACGGGCAAACCGCCAAGGGCGGTGTGGAGCGTGCCCGTTTCCTTAAAGCCCTTAATTGTGCGCTCCGCGATCCGCATCTGGTGGATCTGATCGGCGCCATCGGCGAAGCGCGCCCACCGTGCCTGCTGCGCCATATGGGCCAGAGGCGTGTCGTGGGAATAGCCCAAGGCCCCGTGCACCTGAATCGCCCGGTCAATGATGCGGTTCAGTGAATTTGCGACGAAGTGTTTCGCCATGGAAACTTCAGACCGGAAGTCTTCGCCATTGTCGATCTTGTAGGCGGCGTGCAAGACCATGAGCTTTGATTGATAAAGCTCCATGGTGCTGTCCGCGATCATCCATTGAATGCCCTGTTTCTCCGACAGGTATGATCCATGAGAGAAACGCTTCGTAGACCGGTCGACCATCATTTCGAGCGCGGTTTCCGCCTGGCCGATCCAACGCATGCAGTGGGCGAGACGTGCGGGGCCAAGGCGCGACTGACCGAGGCGATGGCCGTCGCCGCGCCCACCGAGGCGGCGTGTGTCGGGCACGCGCAGGTTCTCGATCAGGATCTCAGAGTGTCCGGACGATCCATGCATGGTGTGGATCTCACGCACTTCAGACCACCCATCTGATGGCAGATCGACTATGAACGCCGTGTTGGCGGCCTGAGGTATTTTGGGATCGTCTTCCGTGCGCGCGATCAGGATGGCGAAGTTGGCGCGATGGGCACCCGATATGAACCACTTGTGCCCATTGATGACCCATGTGTCGCCGTCTAGCTTGGCGTTTGTCCGAATGAGCGTTGGATCTGAACCGGCCACCTCTGGTTCTGTCATGGCAAAGCAGGAAAATTTGCGGCCTTCGCACATCGGACGCAGATAGGTTTCTTTCTGTTCCTCTGTGCCCCATTTCAGGAGCGTGTGCATGTTGCCTTCGTCAGGTGCTTGGCAATTGATCGCGAAAGGACCGTAGCGGGACCGTGCGGCTTCCGCGGAGATCATGGCGAGTTCTACATGACCCAATTCCATGCCGCCCCAGGCTTCCGGCATGTGGGGTAACCAGAGACCGCGTTCATAGGCTTCGGTGCGCATCTTGATGACGCCTTCGCGCACAGACTTTCGGTCGTCTTCGTCCATTGCCTCTTCGATGGGCTTCACCACTTCATCAATGAAGTTGCGAATTGAGGTCCTGATCACCTCAACTTCTTCGGGAAAACTGAAATCAATGGCCATGTCATTTCCTCCTCAATATTGATGGACAAAGGCTAGCAGGCAGGCGGTGCATGCAAAAGTGGCAACGGGCGACCGCTTGAGCGTTGGGATTTTCCGCAGAGTGTGTCGGCAAATTCGATGATCAAGTTTGCAGCATTGAACCGCCACTCTGGTTGACTTTGCGAGGCGTTGGACGAAGTCTGTTCGCAACACGTCAATGAAAGGCAACAGTCCCATGATTACCGTCCACCACCTCAACAATTCCCGGTCACAACGCATTCTCTGGATGTTGGAAGAATTGGGGCTCGACTATGAGATCGTTCATTATCAGCGCGACAAGGAAACAAACCTCGCGCCGGAGTCACTAAAAGAAGTTCATCCGCTGGGCAAATCGCCCGTGCTGACCGATGGTGACGTCAAAATCGCCGAGTCAGCGGCCATCATTGAATATCTCGTCGACACTTACGGTAAGGGTGGATGGAAGCCCGCCGCTGGTACGCCCGACGCGCTGCGTTACCTTGAATGGATGCACTATTCGGAAGGCAGCGCCATGGTGCCGCTTTTGCTGGCACTTTACGTGGGGCGCCTTGGCGATGGCGGTGCGCCTTTGATGCCACGGATCATGGGTGAAATGGTCAATCACTTTTCGTACATGAATGGCGCTCTGGCCGATCGGGATTGGTTTGCAGGCGACGAGATTTCAGCCTGCGATGTGCAAATGAGCTTCCCGTTGGAAGCGGGCCAATCGACCGGTTTGCTTGCCGAATATCCCAATCTGGCGGCATTTGTTGACCGTATTCAGGCCCGTCCTGCCTACAAAAAAGCCCTGGAAAAGGGTGGTCCCTACCAGCTTGGCAGTTAACCTTAGTAAGACAGTTTCTTGACGATTTAACCCTCCTATTTGTAGCCTTATTCGATTCGCGAGCTGCGCGGGTGGGCGCAAGGCGAAAAACTCGGGGGTATCCTCTATGGCAATGATGTCTGAGACGGTCGATCTCGACCGTCCACAGCTTCGCTGGCTCTATCTGGAAGTTGGCCGGACGATGGCAGAAGTGGCGGCTCTGCCACTGCTTCAGCAATTCCTAAGGCGTGCACCGAAAGGTGATGGCCATCCCGTCATGGTGCTGCCTGGTTTTATGGCAGGTGATCGCAGCACGGGTGTGCTGCGTCGGTTCCTGACGTCACGAGGCTATGAAGCCTATCCTTGGGAGCTCGGTCGAAATCTCGGCACAGCAACGGTCGGGTTTGAAGGCGAACGTATTGCTGAACGCATTGCAGATATCGCCGACAGTCACGATGGTCAGAAGGTCAGTCTGGTTGGATGGAGCCTTGGCGGTGTGCTTGCACGTGAAGTGGCCAAGCGTGCGCCCGAAGCGGTTCGACAGGTGATCACGTTGGGTAGTCCTTTCTCTGGTACGCCGGAAACGAGCCGGGCATGGCCGCTCTACAAGCTCATGTCTAAGGGCGAAACCGATACGGAGCGGTTCCGGGAAGTCTTGGAGAGCATTGCTGTGCCGCCAAGCATTCCGACCACGTCCATTTATACGAAGACGGACGGCATTGTGCATTGGCGCAACTCCATCGAAGCGCAGGAAGATCATACGGACAATATTGAAGTCCGCACGTCTCACTGCGGTCTGGGCTTCAATGCGCCGACCATGTATGCGGTTGCCGACCGGCTTGCTCAGCCGGAAGATGATTGGCGCCCCTTCCATCGCGAAGGCTGGCGCGAGCTTGTGTATCCTTCCAGCGGGCACTGACGCACTGCGTGCAAGTAAGCACAAAAAAAGCGGGCCGTAAGGCCCGCTTTTTCGTTGAAGGGTGTAGTTCTAACCGGCCTTCTTCTCCAAAGGAGGTTCGCTTGGCGCTGCTTCAAGCTTCGCCGGCGCTTTCTTCTTCGCAGCTGTCTTTTTCTTCGCTGGCGTTTTGCGTTTCGGGGCGGCTTTCTTCTTTGCAGCTGTCTTTTTCTTCGCCGGCGCTTTCTTCTGGTTGGCGCCGAGGATCGCAAGCTCCAGCTCCTCATAGCTCGCCCTTAGGCATTCCGCGTAGAACTCTGGATCCGGCATCATTTCGCGGTCAGCGGTGATTGTGATGGTGACATCTTTGTCATAGCTCATCACCACGTGGCCTAGTCCCAATCCATCGAACAGGCAGAGCAGTCCGAAATACTTCACCATCTGCGCGCTGTTCATGTAGATCGGAATGGGTGGTCCGGGCACGTTCGTCACGACGGTGTTGAAGAACGGCCTTGTGGAGTTTGCCAGCCCAAACTGTGTGTAGAGCCGGGCCGCGATGCCTGTGAACAAAGCAGGTGCAGTTTTGCTGAGTTCGGACATTTGGCGCGCACCCAGCGCGTTGGTGAGCGCTTTCTGTTCTTGTGTGTTCGAAGCGATGGACAGGATACGTTCTTTCGGATCGGCGATATCGCTGCCTAGCTCCACCATCATCGCAGAAACCTGATTGCCCAGAGAGCCGGACTCGTCGTTGGTCCGCACTGACACGGGTGCCATCGCGACAAGGGTTGTTTCGGGCAGTTCCGCTTTTGACTCCAGATATTTCCGCATGGCGCCACCGACAATGGTCAGCATCACATCATTGACCTTGGCCCCCGGCACACCGGTTTTGATTTCTTTGATGCGGGCGAGATCAAAGGCCTCACCTTCAATGACACGGTGCGCCGATATCTTATTGTTGAACCGTGTGCGCGGCACGGACATGGCCTGTCCGAGTGAGAACTCTTTTGTCAGCAGGCCCTTCACCGTGCGGGCCAGACCCGGAAGCGACTTACCGGCCATCTCCACCCATTTGAATGGCTGCCGGACGTTGCCGAGGTAGCCTCGCACCGCCATTTCGACCGCGGTTGGTTTTTTCTCCGGCTTCCAGGTGTCTTCCAACGCCGGGAGAGCCTCTTCCGGACTGATGGTGTGGAGCGCGTTCATGATGTCCACGCCCGACATGCCGTCAATCGCCGAGTGGTGGATTTTGGAAACGATCGCGTAAGACCCTTTCGGCACGCCGGACACATTGTCGAGACCTTCGACGACCGTGAACTCCCATAAGGGTTTTGTGAGGTCGAGTGGGCGCGCCATGATGCGGGCCGCCTGAATGCAGAGCTGCCGCCAATCGCCCGGTTTGGGGAGAGCGACGTGACGGACGTGGTATTCCAAATTGAAATCTTCGACTTCGATCCAATAAGGATGGTCGATCCCGAAGGGCACATTCGCCAGGCCGCGCCGGAAGGTGTTGGCGAGCGGCAACCTGTCTTCCACAAACTTCAGGATGTCTTTGTATCGAACGAAGCCGCCAGGCGCTGTCGAAGGATCGTAGATCGCGACGCTGCCTATGTGCATCGGCGAATTCTCTTGGTCCATATACAGGAATGCGGCGTCGAGGCCTGTGAGTTGTTCCATAGTGCACGATCCTCCCTATCGTTGATTTCAAGCGTAACAAGCTCCAGGCGCAGCTACCAACTGAATCCCGTCCGCTAAACAGGAAATTGGTAAACTGGCGGAGCCTGCCGCCTAGGTTGCCTGGTGCGTAGCCGACAATTTCTAGGCACCTCAATCTAATCGGGCGATTTTAGGGAGCGGGTCTTGTAAAAGTAGATTTCAATCATATCTGATGATAGTATCATTTTAAATCAATAAAACGACCTGTCGCGCCGGGCGACGTGTTCGATATCTGGGGAGAGATCAATGCGGCTCATAACATTCACTGACGATAAATCCACGCGGATTGGGATTTTGCGGGATGATCGGATTGTTGATCTTTCGGTGGCGGCGCCCGATCTACCGCGCGAGATGGTCGCCTTCCTGGAAGCAGGTGATGCTGCGATGGAGGTCGCCAAGGCAGCAGCCGTCGCTGATGGAACCATTAGCTTGTCTGATGTGACGCTTGAAAGCCCGGTATTGCGCCCGCCAAAAATTCTCGCCGTCGGCCTCAATTATCGCGAACACGTGGAAGAGACCGGCCGCGAGCTTCCAAAAGTTCCGATCATCTTCAATAAGCAGTCCACCTCAGCCAACCGCCCTTTCGGACCGATCCTGCGTCCGCATGAGAGTGTCGCGATGGACTATGAAGGCGAGATGGGTGTGGTGATTTCCAAACGCTGCCGCCGTGTTCCGAAGGAGAGGTATGCGGAAGTGGTGGCGGGATACACCGTGCTCAATGATGTCACGATCCGAGATTGGCAGATCCGTGCGCCCACCATGACCATGGGCAAGTCCTGGGACAGTCACTGTCCCATGGGGCCTGCCATTGTGACCCCAGACGAGGTGGATATCTCCAAACTGGAGCTCAAAACACTCGTGAATGGTGAGGTGCGTCAGCATTCGGACACAAGCTACCTGATCTTCGATGTGCCGACGCTGATTGAGCATCTGTCGACAGCGTTCACCCTTGAACCAGGAGACGTAATTGCCACGGGGACCTGCGCCGGTGTTGCCGCGGCGATGGAAGGTCAGCCCTGGTTGAAAGATGGTGACGTTGTCCGCGTTGAGATTGAAACGCTTGGGGCTATTGAGAACAAGGTCGAAGACGATGCCGGTGGCGTTGTCATTGCGTGAGCAGGAGGTCTGACATGATCAAAGTCGAAGACATTGCCTATGTGCGTTTCCGCGCGCCGGACCTGGACAAGATGGAAGCGTTTCTGATCGATTTCGGCATGCAACGTTTTGAACGGACAGAAGACGCTCTTTATATGCGCGGCGCGGGACCTGACCCGATTGTCCACGTCACCGAGCTGGGCGAGCCTGGTTTTGTTGGCCTCGCCTTTCAGGCTGGGTCTGAGGCAGATCTCAAAGCCGTCGCCGATGCCAATGGGGTGTCCGTCGAGGATCGTACGGAACCAGGTGGGGGCAAGCGGGTGCTTGTCCGTGATCCGGATGATTTCCCGATTGAGATTGTTCATGGCCTGGACAGGCTCGACCTCCTTGATGTTCAAACCATTGCGCCGCCCAATGAGCGTCTTGAGAAACCTCGGCTTGGAACTGAAAAGCGGATGCAACAGGGCCCCTCACATGTGCACCGATTGGGCCACGTTGTGCTCAATGTCACGGACTATCCAAAGAGCTTCGCCTGGTATCACGACCAGTTTGGACTTGTGAAATCAGATGAAGTCTATGTTGGTGACGCAGAGAAGGTGATCGGCGCTTTTACTCGCTGCGATCAAGGTGACCGTTTCGTGGATCATCACACGCTGTTTTTGCTTGGGACCGGTAAGCCTGGCTTCAATCACGCGGCGTGGGAAGTCGCGGACTTTGATGATCTTATGCTCGGCCGCGACGTGCTGTCCGCGGAAGGACACACGGCCGTGTGGGGGATTGGCCGGCATATCCTTGGAGCACAGATCTTCGATTATTGGCGTGACCCATGGGGACATATGGTCGAGCACTGGACGGATGGCGACATGTTCAATGCGTCGACCCCGCCCAACAAGGTGCCCATTGACGCCCTGCTTGGAACCCAGTGGGGCGCTGAAGCACCTGCGGATATGGGCGGCTGATACAGGCGGTCTCGTTGACCTGCTAAGGAGACGGAAATGATCCTCACCGACGAACAAGTAACGACCAAAGAGGTCAAGTCCTGGAAAGGACTGCACCTGCTTCACTTTACAGGTAGCTCCTGCTCCCAAAAGGTTCGCACCTTGATGCGGGAGAAAGGCATCGACTATGTCTCTCACCACATCAATCTGGTGAAACACGAACATGCGTCACCCTGGTATTTGGGCATAAATCCTCGAGGCGTGGTGCCCGTTCTAGTGCATGACGGTGTCGTGCATGTCGAAAGCAATGACATTCTTGCCTATCTGGACACTCTCCCGTCAGACGTGCCGTCCTATTTTCCGCAGACGCCAGATGAACGCGCGTTGGTTGATGAGTCTCTGGCGCTCGAGAATGATCTTCATTTCGCTCTGCGTGAGGTCACCATGGGTTTCATTTTCCCCAAACGGCTCGCGCAAAAACCGGATGATGTCCTCGCGAAGTACGAGAAAGATGGCGCCGATGATCCGTCACGGGCAAAAGAGATCGCCTGGTGGCGTGCCTTCGCTGAACACGGCGTGACTGAAGACCAGGCACGAGCAGCGGTGAAGGCCCACCGAGATGCGTTCGATACGCTTGAAAAACGGCTACAGGAAAATGAATGGCTGATCGGCGATCGCATTTCTGTGCTTGAGCTGGCCTGGTTTATCACGATGCACCGGTTGCGCATGGGTGGCTACCCGCTCGAGATTCATCCCCGGCTTTTCGCCCTGTATCAACGCCTTCTGGCGCGTCCTGCGTTTGCTCAGGAGACAAAGACGCCTGCGGTGATTTCCAAGATATTGTTGCCGGCTGTTCGGGTCGGCCAGGTCTTGCGACGGAAACGGATGACCGATGTGGCTGCTGATATTCTAGCGGCCTGAACTCTTCTAATTCACGCAAGAAAAAAACCGCCCGTTGCAAAAGCAAGGGCGGTTTTTGGATCTCTGTATGTACCGTCTATTCGTGGTAGCGATAGCTTGAGATTTCGCACACATCGATACGCTCGCGGACGAGCACATCGCCGTCAGCAAACACGGCACGGAAATCGTACAGGCAGTAGCCTGTTCCATCGTCAATATCGATTACGACACTGTCGCCTGAGCCTAGGACGTCGTAGCCCAGAATATCTTCTTCCCAGTCGTTGGTCCCGACATTGGACGCGTAGAACTCGACCATCGTCCAGCTTGTCTCATTGATGATGCGAACGCGGCGGTCTTCTGCCTGACCCGGTGCCGTTGTAACGACAACGAACAGACCGACTAGTGCTGCAATGGCCGCGGCGCGCGCCGCATGGATTACCTTATTCATATTTCCCCACAGATATAAACGTACCCGCACCGAGTGTGGGGGATTGGCTAAATCAAGTCAATGTATGGACCAGCAGGTGTCCAATATTGAACAGGTTTTGTCTCTTTTTCTGACCGGATTGGGTTGGTGCTATCGTTCGTCCCCCTTACCATGCGCGCAAATAGGAACAGGCGGTTGGCGGGCTCTTCCAGGTCCCCTCGCCAAAGAATGGAGTGCACCATGGCAGATCAAAAAGCAGCGAACCTTTGGGTAAAACGAGACGATCTTCGTACGACAAAGGTGGTCGAAACGGATGTCCCTGATGCGGCGTCACTTCAGCCAGGTGAAGTCCTGTTCAAAGTGGATGATTTTGCGTTCACCGCGAACAATATCACCTACGCTGTTTTCGGTGAGGCTATGCAGTATTGGAACTTCTTTCCCGCCGATGAAGGGTGGGGGCGCGTCCCTGTTTGGGGCTTCGGCGACGTCCTGGCGTCGAACGCGGAAGGCGTTGCTGTCGGTGAGCGCTTTTACGGGTATTTCCCGATGTCGACCCATTTTGTGGCCCAGGCGGTCCGAGTTTCAGATGCGGGTTTTTTCGACGGAGTCGCCCATCGCGCCGAGCTTTCACCGGTTTATAACAATTACCTTCGGGTGACAGCAGACGCGGGCTATGACGCCGCGCGGGAAGCAGAGCAGAGTCTGCTGCGGCCTTTGTTCACCACGTCTTTCCTGATTGATGATTTTCTGGATGACAATGAGTTTTTCGGCGCCTCAACGGTGGTTTTGTCGAGTGCGTCTAGTAAGACGTCTTTGGGCCTCGCTCAGGTCCTTTCAGTGCGTACCAAAAACAAGCCACGGGTCGTCGGTTTGACGTCAAAGGGCAATGCCGGTTTTGTTGAGAGCGTTGGCTATTATGACGACGTTGTCGCTTATGACGATATCTCGTCAATTGCAGTCGATGGCAATGTCGCGTTTGTAGATATGGCAGGCGACGCCAATGTCCGTGCCGCGATCCATAACCATTTTCAGGACCGACTGACCTGCAGCTGCGCCGTTGGTGGGACGCACTGGGAGCAAGGGGGTGGTGCCGAGGATCTGCCGGGTGCGACACCGACTCTTTTCTTTGCACCGTCTCAGATCCAGAAACGTAACAAGGATTGGGGCGCAGAAGCGCTGCAGGCTAAGATTGCAACTGCGTGGGCTTCGTTCCTTGGGTCTGTTGATGGGTGGATGAAGGTCGAGCGGTCCGGCGGGCTGGACGCTACCAAGCAGATCTATCTTGATGTGCTGGAAGGTAAGGTATCGCCGGAGAGCGGCAAAATCATTTCGCTCTGGGAGAGCTGAGCGCAGTTTCGGGGGGACACGTCTGTGACGACAACAATCTATGGGGCGAAGCGGATCATCACGATGAACCCGTCGCGCCCCTTTGCGACCCATGTCGCCGTGCGTGATGGGCGTATTCTCTCTGTTGGCACGTTGGATGAGGTGAGTTCCTGGGGCGAGGCTACCTTGGATGACCGATTTGCCGATCAGGTCATCATGCCGGGTCTGATTGAGGGCCACAGCCACCTGGTGGAAGGCGCTCTTTGGGATCACACCTATGTCGGCTATTACGACCGGACGGCGCCGGATGGGCGCGTCTGGCCAGGCTTGAAGTCTCTGGACGCCGTCGTTGAGCGTCTTCAGGAAGCTGCCGCCGAGATGGATGATCCGGATGCGGCGCTTATCGGCTGGGGATTTGACCCTATCTTCTTTGGCGAGCAACGCTTGCATGCGCGTGACTTAGACCGGGTGTCCAACGGGCGCCGCATTGGTGTCTTTCATGCGAGCCTGCATTTCCTCAATGTCAATTCAGCGGTGATCGAAGAATCTGACTTGGCTTCCTCGACAGACATGCAAGAGGTCATGACGGGCGACGATGGTGCTCCCACAGGCGAGTTGGCGGGCATGGTGGGCATGTACCTAGCGATGAAGTCGCTCAAATATGATCTCGGATCGCAGGCAACACATCCACAGGCACTATGGAATTTCGCGAAAGTATGTCAGCTCGCCGGTGTGACCACAGCGACCGATCTTCACAGTCCGCTCGACGATGAGATGGTCGGTCGTCTGACTGAGGTGACCGACAAGGCGGACTTTCCGCTGCGCATTGTGTCGGCATTTGGCGGGACGCTGATGCCCGCGGACAAAGGTGCTGAACGGCTGGGTGGCCTGGTGTCCAAGAGCACTGAGAAGCACAAGATGGGTATTGTGAAGCTGGTGCTGGACGGATCGATCCAGGGATTTACGGCGCGACTTAAGTGGCCCGGCCATTTCAACGGCGCACCCAATGGGCTTTGGTATATCGCGCCGGATGAGTTCAGGAAGCTTGTGTCCGTCTATAATGCGGCGGGCTATCAGTTGCATATTCACACAAACGGTGATGAGGCGACGGAGCTGGCGCTGGATGCCATCGAGGACGCTCTCAAAACCCACCCACATCCGGACCACCGCCATACATTGCAGCACTGTCAGATGGCGAGTGATGCGCAATACCGTCGGATGGCTGCACTCGGCGTGGGCGTCAACCTTTTCAGCAATCATGTCTTTTATTGGGGCGATCAGCATTATGAAATGACGCTCGGTCCTGATCGGGCGCACAGGATCGACAATGCAGGGAGCGCCGTGGAGCATGGTGTTGATCTTGCGCTGCATTCCGATGCGCCCATCACCGCAATTGGACCGCTCTTTACCGCCTGGTGTGCGGTCAACCGCGTGACAGCGACGGGCAAGCTTTTGGGCGGTGATGCGGAACGTCTAACGGTTGACGAGGCTCTTTACACGATCACCATGGGGGGCGCGGCGTCTCTTAAACTGGACGGAGAGGTTGGCAGTATCGAGGTCGGCAAATGGGCAGACTTCGCAATCCTCAATGAAGACCCGCTTGAGGTTGATGCTTTGGCTCTCAAAGACATTGGCGTCTGGGGTACCGTGGTCGGCGGTGAGGTTTTTGAAGCACCTAAGGGGTAGTTTGTGACAACGCACGCCCCCATACCCGTGTCTGTTATCGGTGGCTTTCTCGGTGCAGGGAAGACGACGCTGCTCAACCGGTTGTTGCGTCAAAACGATGGGCGGCGTCTTGGTGTGATCGTCAATGATTTCGGCGACATCAATATAGACGAAGAGCTCATTGTCGCTCGAGACGAAGACATGGTCAGTCTCGCCAATGGATGCATCTGTTGTTCCATCGGCAATGACTTTCTAAGGGCATTGATTTCTTTGGTCACGCGTCCCGAGCCACCGGAGCAGATTGTCATTGAGGCAAGTGGTGTCGCGGATCCCTTGCGCATCGCGGCGATAGCCCGGGCCGACAAGGCGCTCCGTCTGCAGGGTATTTTCGTGCTTGTGGATGTCACGCAGTTTGCGGCGCAGACGGCTGATCCACTGCTCGGCGATACGGTTCGATCACAGGTCGCGTCAGCGGACCTGCTTGTGCTGACTAAGGCGGATATTTCATCGGCGGCTCAACTGGAAGAAGTTGAGGCATTGTTGCGCCGCGCACGGCCGGGTGTTCTGACCCTGTCCGCGTCTACGGACGATGTTCCTCTCTCCCACCTGTTTGATTTTGTGGCGGATGACCAGAGATCGGAAAGCCAGGTGCATGACCCCCATGGGCTTTTTTGGACAGGCTCGGTTTCGAGCGACAAGGCCTGTGATGTGGATGCGCTGTCAAAGGCACTTGAAGGCTGCGCTGGGCTTCTTCGCTGCAAAGGCGTTGTTCACGCACCCCAAGGTGGATGGCAGGTCATCCAATGGACTGGCGGACGATTGGAGACCGATTCAACGGATGCGGCGCCGCGCGAGACCGCGCTGGTTTACATTGGCGTGGGGACGGCGCCGGACGATATGGACGCCATTCTTCGTCGCTGTTTCAATTGAGGCTTAGGGGAGCCGGTCGAGTTTTGCCTCGATCCGCGCGAGCCGCGCCTCTGTACTGTTTTCCGGCACGGGCTCTGCTTTAAGAGCCCGCCAGTAGGTTTGCCCAAGACTTCTTGCTGCGTCAGCGACGTCCAACGTTCCGGTTCGCTTCTGCACGATGGCCGTCCAGGCGATGTGTTCTGCACCGCCATAGATCATGTCCCGGACCATGTCGTCGCTCATGTCGGTTTCGATGAATTCTGCTTCTTGCGCGTTGGCTAATACGGTGCGGAGTAGGCCTGTATAGGAGCGAAAAATGTCCCGGGAGCTTGAGGTGAGATACGCGTCAGTTGCCCGCACCTCCCGGATCCACATCAAAAACAGTTCTGGCTGCTCCATGATCATGGCGATGTGGCGTTGGACCAGCAGCGTGATCTGGTCGCGCGGATGCGCGATTGCGCTGAGCGTTCCTTTCAGCTCATCGGCTTGTGATGAAAACCAGCCCTCTGCGACGCGGATCGCGAGTTCGCGTTTGCTTGGCACATAGTTGTAGAGGCTTCCTTCGGACAGACCGGTGGCGGCTGCGACGTCGGCCATGGTCATGCCATCAAAACCGCGGGTCGTGATCAGCTCCCACGCAGCAGTGAGGATGGATTGTTCCCTGTCTCCCCAGCTTCCAGACCTTTGCTTTGAGGATGCCGCGCTCGTTGGAATTTGAACTCTCCTCAGAAAATCAGTGGTGTTTTGACCTAAATGGCGGAATGCCTGCAGAATATAAGCCCAATATTCGGTTGATCGTCCAGCTAAATTTGAGTTAGCCTCAGAAAAAAGGGAGCGGACATGGAATTCAAGGATTATGAGACTCTGTCCTTCAGCTATGAGGGGCGGGTGCTGACGGTCACAATCGACGGACCGGGACCGGTGAACGCCGTCAATGCGCAGATGCATGAAGAGCTTGGCCGTGTCTTTACCGACCTGCAAAGAGACGAAGACAGCGATCTGATCATTCTTACCGGGGCGGGCCGGGCCTTTTGCGCCGGCGGCGACATGGAATGGTTTGACGAGATGATCGCCAACCCGGCGAAGTTCCGTGCCATTGCGCCGGAGGGAAAGCGCATTGTCACCTCGCTGCTTGATTTGGAGAAACCAATTATCTGCCGTCTCAACGGGGCTGCCGCGGGCTTGGGCGCCACCATCGCGCTTCTGTGCGATGTGATTATTGCTGCTGACAGTGCGGTGATCGGTGACCCTCATGTGAAGGTCGGCCTAGTGGCCGGCGACGGAGGTGCGGTGATCTGGCCGCAGTTGATCGGGTTTGCAAAAGCGAAAGAGTTGCTCATGACCGGCGATATGCTCACCGGACAACAAGCGTTGGATCTCGGGCTGATCAACTATTCCGTCCCCGCCGAAGAGCTCGATGCGAAAGTCGGTGAGCTGGTGGCCAAGATTATGGGCAATCCGAAATGGGCGGTGCGATGGACCAAGACGGCAGCCAACATCACGCTTCGAGAAATCGCCGTGAAGGTCATGGATGCGGCAATTGCTTATGAGGCAATTACGAACACGCTTGAAGACCGGAAAGAAGCGGTGGCCGCGTTTAAGGAAAAACGCGCGGCCAACTTCACCGGGGAGTAGGGCAGATGTATTTCACCGATGAGCCGGAACACATCACCATCCTGCGCGACACGATCAAACGGTTCGTGACCGATGAGATGCCGCGGGAGAAACGCCGTCGGCTCGACAAGGAGCACTCTTTTTGTCGTGACACGTTCCGGAAGCTGGCTGATCTCGGCGTCTGTGGTCTCACCATCCCAGAGGAATATGGCGGACAGGGTATCGATCTTGTTGCGGCTGTCGCTGTGTTGGATGAACTCTGTCAGGTCGGTCCCTCGCTTGGCGGACCGTTTATTCACGCTGCTTTCTATGGCGGTGCCAATGTTGTCGAGAATGGCTCAGAGGCGCAGAAGCGAGAGCTGCTCCCGGAACTTGCGAAAGGCAATATCTGGTTTGCCTATGGTCTGAGTGAACCGGATGTGGGCGGCGATCTTGCGACGGTCAGGACGCGCGCGCGTCTGGAAGATGACGGCGAGACGGTTGTGGTCAACGGCGCCAAGCGCTGGTGCACAGGTGCCGATTGGGCCGACTATATCTATTGCCTGGTGAACAGCGATGCGGACGGCAAAAAGTATCGGAACCTGAGTGTGCTGCTCATCCCGACGGATACGCCAGGCATCACCATGCAGCCCATCGAGCACTCGAACCTTCGCTACACAACGTCATGTGATGTGTTTTTTGATGATGTGCGGATTCCTGTGTCGCAAGTGCTGGGCGGGCCTGACGGATGGAACAAGGGCTGGGGCATGCTCGCAGGCCGCACCCTGGACGTTGAGAAGATCGAGATCACCACGGTGGCCTATGGGGCTGCGCGTGCCGCAGTCGACGAAGCCTGGGCCTATGCGCAGGAACGTGTGCAGTTCGGGAAGCCGATAGCGGCGCATCAGGCGGTGCGTCATGCGCTCTCGGAAGCGAAGACCAAACTGCAGGCCTGCCAGCATATGCTCTATCACGCGGTGCATCTGGCGCATGAGGGAAAACCATGTTCCGTCGAAACCAGTATGGCGAAGCTGTTTGTCGCGGATACGGCGGTCGAGATTGTTCTTAGCTGTCAGCAGGTGATGGGGGCCTACGGCCTCTCAGACTCCTACGACATGGAACGCAATGTCCGCGATGTGTTGGGCATGCCCATTGTGGGCGGGTCCTCGAATATGCAGCGGAACAATATCGCAGCGCGTCTTGGCCTGCCTCAGTAAAACGATCAGGAGATTTGGCGATGGCAACTATGGGAAACGCACTCCTCGACGCGGCGGAGGGCTTTGTGCCCATGCTGCGGGAACGTACGGACGAGATAGAAGAGGCGCGCCAGGTACCGCAAGATATTGCGGACGCGTTTGCGGAGGCGGGCTTCTACTCCGTGATGGTGCCGGAGGTGTATGGCGGCCTTGAGCTGGATCCGCCGACCTTCCTGAAGCTTATCCGAACATTGGCGCGCGGTGACTCGTCGGCTGCCTGGTGCACCATGATTGGCGCGACCACGGGACTTGGGTCCGCCTATATGCCGAAGGCGGATGCGGAAGAGATTTTTGGCGGCGGCAAGCGGACCATCACCGCGGGCGTTTTTGCACCAACCGGCAAAGCCGAGCCGGAGGGCGACGGCTACCGCGTGTCCGGTCGCTGGCAGTGGGGGTCTGGCAGTCGCAATGCTGCGTGGATTTCGGGCGGGTGCTTTGTCATGAAAGACGGCAAGCCCGAAATGTCGGACACGGGCGTGCCCATCAGCCGGATGATGATGGTGCCTGCTGATGAAGTAACGCTGTTGGACACTTGGGATGTCTCGGGTCTCTGCGGCACGGGCAGCACCGACTTTGAAATGAAAGATGTGTGGGTGCCGGAGAGCCGCGGCGTAGCTTTTGGCTATGACAAGCCCATGGAGCGCCCCCTTTATGTTTTCCCGCTGTTTGCGCTCCTGGCGTCGGGCATTGCCGGGGTTGCTTTGGGCACAGCGCGATCGGCCATTGATGAGCTTGTGAGCTTTGCCTCTGCCAAGACCCCTCAGGGCACGCTGAAGCCTCTTGCCAAACGGCCGGATACCCAAATGGGGGTGGCGCGCGCCGAGGCGTTGATCCGTTCTGCTCAGACCTGGATGGACGACACGTTTGCGGAAGCGTGGGAAGCGGCGCAAAAAGACGGCGTGATCAGCGTCGATCTTCGCAGGGATATGCGGCTTTCCATGGCCCACGCCACCACGTCTGCGGCTCAGGCGGTCGATATCGTCTATGACCTAGGCGGGGGCACGTCTGTCTATAAGCGTTCGCCCTTACAGCGGCACTTCCGCGATGTGCATGTGGCGACCCAGCACATGATGGTCGCCAAGGGCGTTCTGGAGCAGGCCGGGCGTCTGTTCCTGGGGCTTGAGACGGATACGCGCCTCTTCTAGCGCTTTGGCTAGAGCATCTCTGGACGAAAACCGCCTACACTTTTTCTGGAAATGCTGTGGCACTTCCCCTAGCCGTTCAAATGTCTCAGACTTCCCGAAACCAGGGAGGAACGAATGAGCGTGATGGGGGCGGCCGGTGAGATCCAGTGTTCGGCGCTGGAAAAGGTGATCTTTGGCAAGCCAGCGGCTGAAGCACTGGCCGAGCAGGTAGACGCGCAAGGCGCGCAGCGTGTTTTCCTGATCGCCAGCAAAACGCTTTCCGACCAGACTGATGAAATCGACAAGGTTCGTGATGCGCTCGGAAGCCGCCTTGCTGGTATCTATACGGGCATGCCGGCGCATACGCCCCGACAAGCCGTGATTGAGGCAGCGGGTGCCGCACGAGCTGTGGACACTGACTTGCTTGTGACGCTCGGAGGCGGCTCCGTGACAGATGCTGGCAAAGTGGTGTTGGTGGCTCTCACGCACAATGTGCGGGACGCCGACGGACTCGAGCCCTTTCATGTGCGTGTCGAGAAAGACGGCACGGTTGTGCATCCGGAATTCGAGGGACCTGCGATCAGGTCAATCGCGATCCCAACGACATTGTCCGGCGGTGAGTTCAATCCGCTCGGTGGAGCGACGGACCTGCGTAAGAACCTGAAAGAAGGCTATGAGCACAGAGACCTTGCGCCCCACACGGTGATCCTTGATCCGGCGCTCACGCGCCATACGCCTGACTGGCTGTGGTTCTCAACCGGCGTGCGGGCGATGGATCATGCGATTGAGACGCTGGCCTCCCTTCAGTCCAACCCGTATTGCGACGGTCTGGCGGACAGTGCGCTACGACTGCTGGTGGATGGGTTGCGCCGTGTGAAGCAGGACCCCGTGGACATTGAGGCGCGTCTCAATTGTCAGATCGGTATGTGGCAATCCATGGTGCCGGTGGTCTCAGGTGTGCCGATGGGGGCGAGCCACGCTATTGGTCATGTGCTGGGGGGTGCCTGCGATGTGCCCCACGGGTACACCTCCTGCGTGATGTCGCCTTATGTGCTCGCGTTCAACGAGCCGGCGAATGCAGATCGACAGAAACGCATCAGTGCCTGTTTTGGTGATCCGAACCGTCCTGCGTCAGAGCTCGCAGACGGCTATATCCGTGCGCTGGGTATGCCGCGCACGCTCGCGGCGGTGAATGTTGGAGAAGAACGCTTCGAGGAAGTAGCCCAGAAAACCATGCATGACTTCTGGGCGAGGACCAATCCGCGGCCGGTGTCAGAGGCCGCGGACATCCTGCAGATACTTCAGCTCGCGAAGTGAACTTTTACGCGTCGGCGAACTTGCCAGGGCGCTTTTCCATCGTGGACATGATGGATTCAATCTGATTGGCGGAGCCGATTAGCTCATCCTGCTCAATGGACTCTGTGACGAGGCCTGCGCCCGCATCCACATAAGGTGCGGCATTGAAGATACGCTTATTGGCGCGGATCGCATCAGGGTTCTTACCTGCGATCTCGTGGGCCGTCTCCAGTGCCAAGGCGCGGGGGTCGTCAACCACGCGGGTTGCGAAGCCATAGCCTAGCGCTTCCTCGCCCGAGAAGATGCGACCGGTATAGGTGAGCTCCCGCACAATGTCTTCGCGTGCGATATGGCGCATGAGTTGCGTGCCGGCCATGTCCGGTACCAGACCCCATTTGATTTCCATGATCGACATTTTCGTGTCTGGAGCGACATAGCGAATATCCGCCCCGAGACAGATTTGAAATCCGCCGCCAAACGCCACGCCGTGGACAGCCGCGATCACAGGGACTGGAACTTCACGCCATACCCAGGCTGCATATTGAGGGCGGTTTGCAAGACCGTGGGTTCTTGGAGCCAGGGCGCTTCGCTTCTTGTTCGATTTGCTGCCCGTGTCATCCCCATCGTCAGCCATCTTTCCGAAATTGCCCATGTCCAAGCCAGCGCAGAAGGCGCGTCCATCACCGGAGAGAACGACGGCCCGGACACCTTTTTCCGTTTTCATCCGTTCGCCAGTGTCAATCAGTGCCTTGAACATTTCATCATCCAGGGCATTCATTTTTTCGCTGCGTGTCAGTCTCACGTCTGCAACGCCGTCTTGGATATCGACTGAAATGCGGTCGCTCATTGGGGTCTCCCTATCGGCCAAATGGCCCGAATTTGTCAGTGTTCTGCAATTCAAAGTTGCGCGCAGTCTAAGCGCGGGCAAGGGGTTAAAGCAATTTATTGGCCTTTACGTAGGGAATTCCTCGGCTAATTGCGCCCTTGAAAAGTGTGAGGCACGCGCGCTCAAAAGAGCGTTGAATCTGAACGGCGCTCGGCCCATCTTACGGCCAAATCGAACCGATATTTTTGATCAGACGCGATAGATAAAGAGGAAAAAGACATGGCAGAAGCTTACATCGTCTCCGCGACCCGGACTGCCGGTGGTCGCCGCGACGGACGCCTGAAAGACTGGCACCCGGCTGATATGGCAGGCGAAGTATTGAAATCCGTAATCTCCAAAGCGAATGCTGATCCGGAGCGCGTGGACGACGTGATCATGGGTTGTGTCGGCCAGGCCGGCGAACAAGCCGGCAATATTGCGCGTAACGCCGTTCTTTCTGCCGGCATGCCGGAAAGTGTCCCAGCGACGTCCGTCGACCGTCAGTGTGGCTCCTCTCAGCAGGCCCTCCATTTTGCGGCTCAGGCTGTGATGTCTGGCTTCATGGATTGTGTCATTGCGTCTGGTGTTGAGAGCATGACACGTGTCCCGATGGGTCTGCCCATGTCGCTTCCTGCAAAGAACGGGTTTGGCTTCTATGTGAGCCCGCATATGACCGAACGCTATCCTGACGTTCAGTTCAGCCAGTTCGCTGGTGCTGAAATGATGGCCAAGAAATACGGTCTTTCGAAAGATGAGCTGGATGAATATGGCTTTGGTAGCCACCAGAAGGCGATAGCAGCGACACAGGCAGGCGATTTCGACGACGAAGTCCTCGGTCTTGAAGTGGAGCTTGAAGACGGCACGAAAGAAATCCACAAGGTTGACGAAGGCATTCGCTTTAACGCCAGCCTTGAAGGCATTCAGGGCGTGAAGCTGCTCGTTGAAGGTGGTGCGCTCACGGCGGCAACATCAAGCCAGATCTGCGACGGCGCCTCCGCCGTTATGGTCGTGAACGAGAAAGGTCTGAAAGACCTCGGCGTTGAGCCGATTGCACGCATTCATCATCTGACGGTCACCGGTGGTGATCCGGTCATCATGCTGGAAGCGCCGATCCCGGCAACCAAGGTTGCGCTCGAAAAGACAGGCATGAAGATTGATGACATCGATCTTTTCGAAGTGAATGAAGCCTTCGCTTCGGTCCCAGCGGCCTGGCTGAAAGAGACGGGTGCAGACCCGGAGCGTCTCAACGTCAACGGTGGCGCGATTGCTCTTGGCCATCCGCTTGGGGGTTCCGGTACGAAGCTTATGACGACGTTGATCCATGCGCTGCAGAAGAAGAACAAGCGTTATGGCCTGCAGACCATGTGCGAAGGCGGTGGTCTTGCGAACGTTTCGATCGTTGAGCGTCTCTAAGACGGTCCTCGACCTAAGTTGAAAAGGCGGTGCTTCGGCGCCGCCTTTTTTATTGGGATAGGCAGTCTTTGAGGCTGTCTGCGAGCGCTTTCAGGGTTGCTTCGTATTGTTCCGGGCCGGGGGCAATTTCGCTGCCCAATGGATCCAGAACCCCGAGCTTCACACCCTCATCTTCTGTCAAACGTTCCAGGATCCTCGGTTCGAATTGAGGTTCCGCAAATACGCAGATTGCGGTGCCGCTTGCGTTTCTCAGATCCGCGATCCGTCGCGCGCCGGGCCGGACCTCCGGATTGGCCGTGACCGACCCTGCTGGTGACAGGTCATAGCGTTCCTCAAAATACTGATAGGCATCGTGAAACACGATGTAGGGCTGGCTGCTCACTGGGGCGAGTTGCTCTTTGAGTTCTTCGTCCAGCTCTAGCAATCGATCGCGGAGGTCTGCTGCATTCTCTGCAAACATAGGTGCAAGATCCGGATAGGCTGCGCTCAATTGTTGTTCGATGGCGGTGACAAGAGCGACCCCATTCGTGACATCGAGCCAGATATGCGGATCGGGCGCGTGACCCTCCGTATCCTCGCCGTGTCCATGCTCGTCCTCGTGCCCGTGGTCCTCATCGTCGTGATGAGAATTCCAGACGCCGCCTTCCCGAGCCTCCAACAGTGTCACACCCTCCGCAGTCAGAAGAGGCACGGAAGCATTTTCTTTCGCGAGGTTTGCCATCGGATTGACGAGAAAGCCCTCCACCGCTGGATCTACCCAGAAGATCACCTCAGCCTCCGCCAGCACCGCCGCCTGAGAGGGCTTGAGCGAAAAAGTGTGGGGTGATGCGCCCCCGGTGACCAATAGCTCAGGATTGCCTGCCTCTCCCATGACCGCTGCGACCAGGCTGTGAATGGGTTTAAGGCTCGCGACGACTTTCGGCGTGTCGGCCAGAGCCTGGGTCGTGACGAAGAGACTTAAGAGGAGGGAAGCAACGGCAATACGCATAAAAAACCTGTGGAAAAGGGGGTGCGCGATCCTAACGATCCGACACCATGTGTAAAGGCATTGATTGGGGCGCCCGCCATACCCGCGCAGTGGATAGGGTATTGGAGCGGTTTCCAAGCCTGTGATGATTGATGTTTCCTTCAAAGCTTGGTACCCCGGTTGGGTAGTAATTTGAGCGGGAGCCTGCGCCTTCAATGACCGCACGTAAGAAGCACTTCGAGACGATTTACCGGAACTTCAACGCCTCCATTTCGGAGAAGTATGATTGCGGCCAGTTTTGCGCACCATTGAACAATGGCGATCCGGTCTGCTGTGATGTTGAGAATGCCATTCCCGCGGCCTCCCCGCCCGAGTGGAAAGTCATCAAAAAACGGACCAATCTCTGGAAGAAATACAAGCCGGACCCAGACGACAAACATGCTGTTGCTGAAGTCAAAGACATCAATGAGACCTGCATAGCGTGTGTCTGCAAGGGCGCAGCGAAATGCGAGCGCGACAATCGTTTGATGGCGTGCCGTTCCTTCCCGTTTTTCCCATATCTCACCAAAGACGGCGAATTTATCGGGCTCGGCTATTATTGGATATTTGAAGACCGCTGCTGGGTTATCTCCAACCTGCAGATTGTTGAACACGCGTTTGTCAAAGAGTTTGTCGATGCCTATCAGATGCTCATTGACGTGGATGAAGGTGAGTTCGAAGCCTTTATGGAACAGTCTGCACAGATGCGCCGCATCTTCTCTCGCCGCAATGAGATTATTCCGATCATCGACCGCGAAGGCGGCTACCTGAAGGTGTTGCCTAAATCCGGTGGCAAGGTTGAGACGGCCGACGTCAGCGAGTTTTCCAAATTCGGGCCATTTGTCTCGGACAAGGCTTACAAAAAAGAAGTCAAACGAATGGAAAAGATCTTCGCCGAGATCGACTGATCCGGCGCATCTTTCAGAGAGGAAATCATGGGATTGATCGTTTATGGCGCGAACCTGTCTCCGTTTGTTCGGAAGGCACGCGTGTTCCTTGCCGAGAAGGGACTGGAATACACATTGGAGAATGTGAACATTTTCCCGCCGCCGGACTGGTTTCAGGAAATTTCTCCGCTCAAACGCATTCCTGTACTGAAAGACGAGGAAGCTGATCTGTTCCTGGCAGATTCATCGGCGATCTGCGGATACCTGGAGAAGAAATGTCCGTCTCCGGCTCTCTATCCTACTGACGCCGTGGACTATGGGCGGGCTCTCTGGTTCGAAGAATATGGGGATTCCGAACTTGCCGGTCATATCGGCATGGGGACATTCCGGCCCATGGTGGTGAGCCGCTTGATGGGCAAAGAAGCGGATACCGAGACGGCCAATAAAACCCTCAGCGAAAAGCTGCCCTCGTATTTTGAGTATCTGAACGCCGAGGTTGGAACCCGCGAGTTCCTTGTGGGCGATGCGTTTTCCATCGCCGATATTGCGATCAGCACTCAGTTCGTCAATCTGGCCCATGCGGGCTTTGAGCCAGATGCCGAGACCTACCCCAACCTTTCGGGGTATTTGGGTCGCATCCATGCACGCCCCAGCTTTGCTGCCTGTATTGCGGAAGAAACAGCCATGTTGGACGCATTGCTGAAGCGTGCCGGCTAACCTATCGCTTGGCTTTCGGGTCCACCGGCGCTTAAATCGCTGAAAAGCAATAAGCCTTTCGGGAGGACCTGATGACAGAGGACCACGCAATGGCGGCTGACTGGCCGGCCATGTCGGTAGACGACGCCCATACACTGTTGACCACGGCGCCTGACTCGCCCTTTGAGATGACGGAAGAAGTCATTCGAGGTGTGAAGTTACGGGTTTGGAAAAATGCGCCGGCGTCTTTGCGCGAGCTCTTTGAACTCGGCCGGGCCCATGGTGATCTCGACTATCTGGTTTTCGAAGACGAGCGCGTCTCCTACGAAACGCATTATCGGGCCGTCGCCAAGCTCGCTCATGAACTTGTCGCGCGCGGCGTTGAAAAGGGCGACCGTGTGGCGATCGTCATGCGGAACTATCCGGAATGGTCGATCGCTTTTTGGGCGACGGTAGTCATCGGTGCCGTCACGGTTCCGCTCAATGCCTGGCTGACGGGACCAGAGCTTGAATATGGTCTTCAGGATTCGGGGTCCAAGGTTGCTATCGTGGATGGTGAACGTGCCGAACGCGTGCGGGATCATTTGGGTGCGTTGACCGAGCTTAAGTCGCTCGTCGTTGTTCGGCCGGGCGGACCGCTTCCTGAAGGTGCTTTGCTTTGGAATGACATTGTTGCTTCGCCGGATGCGCTCTCCGCCCTTCCTGATGCAGCGCTGCCGGAGGTCGACATAGCCCCGGAAGACGATGCGACGATTTTCTATACGTCGGGCACGACGGGAAAACCCAAAGGGGCGCTTGGCACCCACCGCAACATCCTGACCAATCTGGTGAGCCTTGGCATTGCGCCAACGCGGGCATTCCTCCGCAGGGGAGAGATGCCGCCAACACCTGACCCGGATGCGCCCAAGCGTGCCTTCCTTCTGTCTGTCCCCTTCTTTCACGCGACAGGCTGCCATTCCATCCTGGTGCCGAACCTCGCTGCCGGCGGCAAGATTGTCATGATGTATAAGTGGGACCCGGAAGAAGCGTTGCGGCTCATTGAAAAAGAGAAAATTGCTGCCTTTGGCGGCGTGCCCGCAATGGTCTGGCAGGTTCTGGAGTCGCCGAACTTTGACCAGTTTGACCTGTCGAGCGTCGAGTCGGTGTCTTACGGGGGCGCGCCCAGCGCGCCGGAACTCGTGGCACGCATCAAACAAGCCTTCCCGAAGGTCTCCCCCGGCAATGGTTATGGCCTGACCGAGACGTCATCCGTCACGACACAGAATTCGGCAGAGGATTATGTCAACCGGCCGTCGAGCGCCGGACCGGCGGTGCCCATCTGTGATCTCAAAGTTGTCGATACGGACAATAAGGAAGTCCCTGTCGGTGAGGTTGGGGAACTGCTGATCCGTGGTCCCAATGTGGTCAAAGGCTATTGGAACAAGCCGGAGGCGACGGCCGAGGCGATTGACAAGGATGGATGGTTCCGCTCTGGCGACTTGGTCCGCATGGATGACGAGGGCTTTGTCTATATTCTTGATCGCGCGAAGGACATGTTGATCAGGGGCGGCGAAAACATCTATTGCGTCGAAATCGAGGATGTTCTTTATGCGCATCCGGATGTGATGGACGCCGCGATCATCGGCATACCTCACAAGGTTCTGGGTGAAGAAGTCGGCGCGGTGGTGCAGGTAACAGACGGTTCGACGGTCAGTGAAGAAGCGCTGCAGGGCCACGTACGGGCGCAGTTGGCGGCGTTTAAAGTGCCGATCAAAATCGATATTCGGAACGACCCTCTGCCGCGCAACGCGAACGGCAAGATACTGAAAACGCAGCTTCGGGAGGAGTTTCTCGCGGCTATGGGATAAGGCATTGCGGGAAATTTCTTGAGCAGGGTGCCGCGTGATAGCATGGCCCTGGTCTAAGACAGCGGATAAGTAGATAGACGTGGCGAGTGACACAGCACCGAGCGCCAGAACTGGCCTCAAAATGCGGGAGTTGGAGCAGGCAACGGGTGTTGGACGCGAAACAATTCGCTTCTACATTCGCGAAGGTCTTTTGCCCGAGCCGGAGCGGCCAAAGCGGAACGTTGCGCGCTATAGCGACGTTCATGTAGAGCGCTTGAAGGAAATCAAAAAACTTCAGCAGGAGCGCTTTCTGCCGCTCAATGTGATCAAGACCATCGTCAAGGCGCAAGACGCGGGCGCCGCCGGTGGTATTGAAAGTTTTGTCGGCCTTGAGAATGCGCTTTATCCGCTCTTGGGCGATCCGGAAAAGCTGGCACCCCGCCGCTTGGTCGATGTGGCTGCCGACGCTGGCTTTACCACGGCAGAGGTGGATGAGCTGATCTCTGTAGGGCTTCTCAATGTTGATGAACGGGATGGGGAGCGGTGGCTCGATTCACGAAACGCCCGGATTGTCGACCTATGGCGCGGTATCCGGGAAGCCGGGTTCACCGAAGAGATCGGCTATGATGCGGAAACCTGGTCGATCTACGGTACTTTCCTCAGCTGGTTGGTGCAGGAAGAGGTGAACTCTTTCTACAGCTTGTTGGCGGACCGGGTCGGGCAGGCCGAAGCCGCGACCATGGCGGCAGAGGGCATCCGCATTATGAATGAGATCCTGCCGCTGATGCGGACCGACCGTATTATCCGGGCGGTAGAAGAAATCAGTGAGAGCGGAGAACTGCCCGGCGCCCGCGAGAATGACGCGGGATCTGACGAAGAGTGAGCGGCCCTACTCGGCGAAGAGAAGTGTGTCTTCCGGACGCCAGCTGACCCACACGGTTTCTCCCTGACCATATTCTGTTCCAACACCGCGTTCCGCGTTTGTGATCTCGGCGAGAACCGGGTCTGGCGCGCCGACATCGACATAGAGGTTCGAATACCCGCCATAATAGGCGATGTCCGCAACCGTGCCTTGCGCTGACAGGAGGCTGCTGTCTGCGGGTTTCTCTCGGCTGACATTGACCTTCTCCGGCCGCACGGCAACGCACACGGAGCCTGTCGCGGTTCCTTCAAGCACCTGGTCGGAGAGAGGCGCCGCACTCACATTGACCTTGCCGTCGCCCGCAGGCGAGGCGCTTCCCGTGAAGAGATTGATCTGCCCAATAAAATCTCCGACAAATCGGCTGGTTGGGTGTTCGTAGAGCTCTGCCGGGCTTGCCACTTGACGCACAACACCCGCTTCCATGACAGCAATGCGATCCGCCATGGACAGGGCTTCCGCCTGGTCATGGGTCACGATGACAAAGGTGATGCCCACCGTTTTTTGCAGACGTACTAGCTCCAGCTGCATGGCTTCGCGAAGTTTTGCGTCGAGCGCGGAGAGGGGTTCATCGAGCAACAGCACGCTTGGGCGTTTGATGAGGGCCCTTGCCAGCGCCACACGTTGGCGTTGACCACCCGAGAGTTCGTCCGGCATGCGCGCGCCGAGGCCGCCGAGCTTTACCAGCTCCAGAGCTTCCTCAACGCGGGCGGAGATTTCCTTTTTCGCCACGCCGTCGATCTTTAGGCCATAGCCTACGTTCTGGGCGACGGTCATATGGGGGAACACTGCGTAGGATTGGAACACCATGTTGACGGGTCTTTTGTTGGCCTGAACTTCCGCCATGTCATCACCATCGATGATGACTTTGCCTTCTGTCGGTGTTTCGAAGCCGGCAAGCATGCGCAGCAACGTTGTTTTGCCGCAGCCGGAGGGGCCAAGCAGTGCGAAGAACTCACCGCGGTTTACGCTGAGCGACACATTGTCTACGGCGCGTACGTCGGAGCCATAGATTTTGGTGACATCTTTGATCTCAATGATCGGTTCGTTGGATGAAGCGTCGCTCTGCATATCAACCTGCTTGCAACATATTGTTTCGGTTCTGGAGCCGGAGCGCCAGGGCGGTAATGATCACGGTGATCACGATAAGAATTGTAGATGCCGCGTTTACCTCTGGCGTGACCGAGAAGCGGACCATCGAGTAAATCTTCACAGGGAATGTCAGCGTGTTTGGCCCTGACGTGAAGAAGGTGATGACAAAATCGTCCAAAGAGAGGGTGAAGGCGAGCAGCGCGCCAGCGATCAGCCCCGGTTTCATATGCGGCACAATGATGTCCTTGAAAACCTGGAACTCTGACGCGCCTAAATCTTTGGCACTTTCTGAGAGTTCCGTATTGAAGCTCTCAAGCCTCGCCCGAATGACGATGGCGGCAAAAGGAAAGCTGAAGGCGATATGGGCGATGGTGATGGCCGACAGGTTGAAGGGCCAGACCCATCCGCCTGTGTTGAAGCCGGTCCGCAGGAAGAAAACCATCAGCGCCACGCCCATGCAGATTTCGGGGATGACAACGGGAAGCGCCATGGCGCCCTCATAGGCGGACCGCAACGGAAAGCGGAAGCGCCAGAGCACATAGGCCGTCAGCGCGCCTAAGATCACGCTGACGATGGTGCTGACAAAGGCGATGGTGAGCGAGTTCACGAAGGCTTCGATCAACTCCGAATTGTTCATCGCCTTTTCGTAATATTTGAACGTGAACCCCCGCCAGACGACGTTGCGTTTGCTGTCGTTGAAACTGAAGGCCATCAGCGTCACGATCGGCATGTAGAGGAAGATCAGCGTCAGCGCGACGGTCACACGGAGCCAAATCCGGCGGTGATAGTCGAGAGGGCCGATTTCACTGCGCGGCTTGCGCCGGAGAATGTTCTGCAAGGAGCTCATCGTCGGTCTCCCATGCCTTCACGCCTCATCAGCACGGCGCGGAGCGCCAAACCAAAGAAGGTGGCATACATGAGAAGGAAGCTGAGAGCGGCGCCAAACGGCCAGTCGTTTGCTGACTTGAACTGTCGCTCGATCACATTCGCGATCATCTGGCTGTCGGTTCCGCCCAACAGGTCTGGCGTCAGGAACGATCCCAGCGTTGGGATGAAGGTGATCACGACACCGGACGCAATGCCGGGAAGGGCTAGTGGCACCACGACAGACCAGAAGGTGCGGATATGGCCTGCACCTAAGTCCAGGCTTGCTTCGATGAAGGAACGGTCAAGGCGGTCGAGCGCTGCATAGAGAGGCAGCACCATGAAGGGCAGGGCGACATAGACAAGTCCCACCACAACCGCAGTGTTGTTGTAGAGGAGCGCGAGCGGCTCAAAGCGTTCGCCGATCAGGTTCAGGTTTCCCAGGCCGATGAAAATGAGGAAGCCATTGGCGTTTTCCCAGATCCATTCGAGGGTGAAATTCACATGGCCGCGGGTGCGCAGGACAGCGATCAACGCATAGGTGCGGATCAGCAGGTTTGTCCAGAAGGGGAGAATGACCAGCAAGAGGAGCCACATGCGCGCCTTCGGCGGCGCGAAAACAATGGCGATGGCGACGGGAAAGGCGACCACCAGACAGATGAAGGTGGTGACACCGGCCATCCAAAGCGATTTTGCAAAAATGCCCAGGTAGAGAGGTTCGAGCGCGCGGGCGTATTGCTGGAACGTCCACGTGATGTCGATGTCGGTAATGCCGGTTTTGACGCCAAAACTGAACGCCCAAATAAGCGAGAGGGGTATCAGGAAGAAGGCGAGCAACCACAAGGTTGGCGGCAGGAAGGCCGCCCAAAATGCCTTTGGTGATTTTCGCCAATGATCCATCGTGAAAAGCGTCCCCAGCAGCTACACGGCAGAAATAGATAGGGCGGGAAGTTTGTGGCTTCCCGCCCGGTTTAGTGTGTTAAGCCGCGAAGATGCGGGTGCACATTTCGTCTAGCTTGGCGTTGTGATCTTCGCCCAGATAGAGAGAGCTTTCCGATTTCGCCAGAACATCTTCCGGCGGGAAGATGGCTGGGTTCTTGCTGTAGCTTTCATCCATCGACTCCGCTGCCGTTTTGTTCGGCGTTGCATATTCGATGTACTCGGCAATGAGCGTGTTCACTTCCGGCTCATACACATAGTTGATGAAGGCGTGGGCGTTTTCCGGATGCGGTGCACCTTTAGGAATGCAAAGCGTGTCTTCCCAGACAAGACCGCCTTCCTTCGGTACGACATATCCAATGTCGTCGTCTTCGCTCATGAGCTGGGCGATGTCACCGTTCCACTCCATCACAATATCGACTTCGCCAGAAGCCAGCAGGTCCTGCCCATTGTCTTCATGGAAGGCTTTGATGTTGGCCTTTTGCTTGGTGATCAGCGCTTCGGCTGCTGCCAGTTCAGCATCGTCCTGCGAATTAATGGAGTGTCCGAGATAGCGCAGCGCCATCTGAATCATAGTGCCGCAGTCGGACATGATTGAGATTTTGCCGGCATATTCATCCGAATCGTAGAGGACAGCCCAACTGTCGGGTGGCGTTGGTACGCGTGATTTCCGGTAGCCAATGCCGATGGTGCCCCACATGTAAGGAACGGAGTATTTCCGACCTGGGTCAAACGCGACATTGTCCCCGAGGAAACGCGGATAAAGATGCGACATGTTCGGAATCTTCGAATGATCGAGCTCTTCCAGCATGCCGGCGGCGGCCATGCGGGCAACGTAGTCATTCGACGGCACAATCACATCATATCCCGGATTGCCTTCCCGGAGTTTGGCGAAAAGTTCGTCATTATCGGCGAACAGGTCCATCGTCACTTCAATGCCTGTCGCGGCTTTGAAGTCATCGAGCGTGGTTTCGCCGATATAGGTGTCCCAGTTGTAGAAGCTCAGCTTCTTTTCTTCTTCTGCGTTAGCGAACGTTGGCATGGCCGACACTGAAAGGCCGACAGCCGCTGCCCCCTGCATCATCTGACGGCGCGACAGGGCCTGAAGAAGCCCAGCCATCCCTCTATTGCGTTTCATCGATTGATCCTCCGATCGAGATAAAAAACTACCCCCTAGGCACAGTAAGCATGCCGTTTCTGCAAACCATCTGCCACCAATGGTCTACGACAAGAAGTGTTCATCCCTTTGACACAGAGTGCAAGAAGATAGGGGCCGAAAGTGTTTAGCATTATGGACGCCCCGCTTTTTGTGGGCGGTCACGCGCACCAGATTGCTCTTTGGGAAGGCACATTGCTGTCGGGCTTGCATTCGACGGGTGCAGTTCGGCGCTGTCAGAGATGGGCTTCCGGCGCCTAATACGATTCCGGAATATTCTTGTGGCCGAACAAAAAACCGCCCTCACCCTCTTGAAATAATAATCATTCTTATTATTATTATAATCTAAGATTTTCGAGGAGGCTTAGATGGGTGCTCTGATTTATAGACGAGATCTGGCGAAAACCGGGACATTTGCCGTGCTTCACTTTGCAGTCGGCTTTGGCGTCACCTATGCGCTCACGGGATCGGTAGCGATAGCCACCGGCGTGGCCCTGATTGAGCCGGCGGTGAATACGGTGGCTTTTTTCTTTCATGAACGCGCTTGGGAGAGACTGCCGAGCGCTGCTTGATAGAATTTTATTTCCAGGCGAACACGGGCTGCTCTAGATGGTCGACGCGTGTGGATCGCCCGTGGACAGCGACTTCATTGAATTGATGGATAACCGCTGCGGTTGGTGCGTGTACCTGACTGTTCTGGAAATGCAGTCTGATCACGGGCCGGTCACTTTCTGGGATGGAGATGAATTCGACCGATTTTTCCAGCTGCAATTCGCTTAAGGGAATGTAGTGGAGAGAGGCAACTTCGTCAGGATTGAGTACTGGGCTGAGCGTCGGGGCGGCCCACATCACGACGGGCGAGATCAGATAGCCTGAACGTGTTGGGTAATCGTCGAGCCGTCCGAGCAATGTGATGTCGCTCGCAGGCACACCTACTTCTTCGTGCAGTTCGCGCAGTGCTGCTTCTTCGACCGTTTCACCTGGATCGAGACGGCCACCCGGCAGCGCCCATTGACCGGCATGGTTGTTGAGTTTTGAGGCGCGACGCGTCAGGAGGAAGGAAGCCGTTTGCTTGTCGGGGGCGACGACGATGGCGACCGCGGCACGTTTAAGATCTTCTGCTTTTTCTTCCTGTCTTTGAAACGCGTCTAGATTCCCAGTCAACGTATTTCGCAGGTTTTCATTATATTTCATGAACTCTTCACCGTTTCGACACTGCAGTGCCGATGACTATTTCGTTTAAAATATCAAACGAAAAACGCTCTGTCTTTCTTGTCTGCATTGCGTCTCTGCCAGACCACTTTACACTTTCTTGGGACTTGGCAAGAGGTGGGCGGACTATGAGCCGTCCTTACATCGGAGAACGAGCAAATGCGGATCGGAGTTCCAAAAGAGGTCAAGGTACATGAGTACCGCGTCGGGATGACGCCTGCCAGCGTTCGTGAGGCGGTGCACAATGGCCATCAGGTCGTTATCGAAACCAATGCGGGTACCGCCATTGGGTTGCCGGATGAGGCGTATATTGCTGCTGGCGCTGACATTGCGCCGAGTGCCGAGGACGTGTTCGCATCCGCCGAGATGATTGTGAAAGTGAAAGAGCCTCAGCTGAGCGAATGCGCCATGCTCCGAGAAGGACAGCTTCTCTTCACCTATCTCCATCTTGCGCCAGACCCTGATCAGGCCAAAGCGCTCATGGAGTCCGGCTGCGTAGCCATCGCCTATGAGACTGTGACAGACCGTCGAGGCGGCTTGCCCTTGTTGGCGCCCATGAGTGAGGTCGCTGGACGCATGTCCATTCAAGCAGGCGCGCATTGCCTGGAGATGGAGCAGGGCGGGCGCGGGCAACTGCTGGGGGGCGTGCCTGGAGTTCCGGCTGCCAAAGTTGTGGTGATCGGGGGCGGCGTCGCCGGCACCAATGCAGCGCGGATGGCGATGGGCCTTGAGGCGCACGTGACGATCATCGATATCAATCTCGACCGCCTTTATGAATTGGATATGCAATTCGGTCCGAAGCTCAACACGATCTTTTCAACGGTCGACTCCATTGAGGAGCATGTTCTGGGTGCCGACCTGGTGGTTGGAGCGGTTTTGGTGCCCGGTGCAGCGGCGCCGACGCTGGTGTCTCGCGAGATGATTTCGAAGATGAAACGTGGAGCCGTGTTGGTTGATGTCTCTATTGACCAGGGCGGTTGCTTTGCGACGTCGCGTCCCACGACTCATGCTGACCCGACCTATGTCGTTGACGATGTGGTCCACTATTGCGTGGCGAACATGCCGGGGGCTGTTGCTCGAACCTCCACGCTTGCCTTGAACAATGCCACTCTGCCATTTTTGTTGGCACTTGCGAACAAGGGGTATCGCCGTGCGTTGGCCGATGATCCGCATTTGCTCGCTGGCCTTAATGTTCACCACGGCGCCGTGACGTATGCAGCTGTGGCATCGGCATTAGGTGAACCGTTTCAAGATGCTGCGAGTGTGATTGCTGCGTAGGCACATCGAATAGCTAAGTGACTCGAATATCGAACAGGCCGGTGCAGGAATGCGCCGGCCTTTGTCGTTGAAGCCTCCTCTCCGCTCCCTATGTCTGACCGGCTTGCAGTTCGCAATCTAAGGCAATGTCGATCAAGAGGAGGCAATCATGGCAATCAGTGCGCGCTTGTTTGGCCTTCTTTGTCTCGCGGCCATTGTTAGTGCAACGGGGATCGCGGTCGTCGCCGACCGTGATAACGGCAATCGGAATCTGGTGCGACCGATCTCCTTCTTTGCAGCACCTGTTGCTGAAGGTGGGCTTCTGTTTTCAGCCTTGCTGGATGGTGCCTCTGTATCGTCTCAACGGCCAACCGCGACGTTGGTCATCGATGAGATGATCACACCGGTGGTTGCCGGCCGGGTCCTCGCCATGTCCGATGCACAGCTCGCGTTTGTCGAACTCGACAGTGTGGGCGGCGACGTTCAATCGTCTATTGATATTGCGCACCGCCTCCGGGAAGCCGGTGCGCGGACGCATGTCGCGTCAGGGGGCAAATGTTTCAGCGCCTGTACTGTCATCTACCAGGGTGGGGTGGAGCGAACGGCTGGCGAAGACGCGCTGTTCCTTCTCCATTACGCCGTGCAGGTTTCCGATGATCCCAATCATGCGCGCGTCGGAAGTGTCTGGGGCACGGTCGCATTGATCGAAGCGATGATTGATCTGGGCGCCGACGTGTCGATCTATGACCAGATGCCAGGCTTTGGCGACTGGCTTCTCACCAGCAGACAGGCGATTGACCTCGGCCTTGTGCAGCGTGTCTTGCCCGGCTCGGTAGCAATCGGTGAAACCGTCAAGCAAAAGGCGGGTGCTTGATGGTTGCGAGTTCGCTTTCTCAGATACCTGCCTCTGAAACCGCTTTAGGTCTCTTCCGGTTTCTCGACATCTGCATGGGTTTCGGCCGTCGCGATACGCCACTCAGCCATATCGTTGGCCCACTCCGTCAACACGCCCCTGGTGTCGCTGTACGGAGTTTCCTCGCCGGTCTTTTCGTCGACGAGGCGCAACGCAACAGGATTACCCGTGCGGTTGCTGACATATTCAACCGGTGTACGGCCTTGCGGTTTCATACGCCAGGTCCTGCCCCAATCACCCAATGCGAAGATCACCGGACGGAACGCCTCGCCAGCCTCGGTCGGATGGTATTCATAGCGAGGTGGGTTCGATTGATAGGCCTTGCGGGTGAGCAAGCCTTGCGCCGCCAGCTTGTTCAGTCGGTCGGTGAGGATGTTGGTCGCGATCCCCAAAGACCGCACGAGTTCGTCGAACCGGCGCAGCCCCATCAGAAGATCGCGCAGGATCAAGAGACTCCAGCGATCGCCTGCAACGGACACCGTCGCGGCGATTGGGCACTCGGTGCTTTCGTCAAATTTCGAACCGGCGCGCGCTTTTTTGGTGCTCGCCTTTCCGCCGGGGCTTGGGTGCCCCGCCTCCCCATCATGTTCCCTCATGGATGCATCTTAGCAACTTTCGTTACGCAAGTGGATAGGGCTTCAGAACGCTCATTTTCAGCAACCTTGCAAATAAGTAACTTGCAAAATACAAGTCACTATAGAAATCTGCCGCTCATTACGAGGAAATCGGGTGAAACCCAGGAGATTTAGATGAGAAGAGGACTAGTTAGAGGAACGCAGGCCCTTTTGGCCGGTGGCGCTCTCGCCGCGATGGTGAGTGTTGCTGCCCTTGCTGCGGTGCCTGAAGCGGTGGCCAATCGGCTCGGTCAGGACCTGACGCCGACCGGCGCGGAGAAGGCCGGAAACAGTGACGGGTCTATCCCCGCTTGGACCGGCGGTCTAACCGAGCCGCCTGCGGGTTTGGGCTATAAAGCTGGGGAACACTATTTGGACCCGTTCGCCGGCGACCAGGTGCAGTTCACCATCGATGGGACGAATTACACGCAATATGAAAACCATCTGACCGTCGGTCAGATCGAGATGCTGCGGACCTATCCCAGCTACAAAATGAACGTCTATCCCACGCGGCGGGCGTGCGCGAATACGGAAAGTGCCTATGCGCAGGCACGGCTGAACGCAGTAACGGGTCAGTTAGCGGCTGATGGTAACGGGGTTGTTGATGCTGTGCGCACGACGCCCTTTCCTATCCCCAACAATGCGTTGGAGATCGTGTGGAACCACCTGCTGACCTTCCGGGCGTTTAAGCTTGCAGCCCAAACCGTCAACGCGGCGCCAACCCGCGATGGAACTTTCACGCCGACGGTCGTTCAGACAGACACGATCATCAACTATTCGAACCCTGCCATCACGAAGACCGAAGAGCTCGACAATGTGTCGGTCTACATCATCTTCAATACGATCGCGCCTGCCCGGAGTGCTGGCAGCGTATTGCTGGTCCATGAGACATTGAACCAGGCGGCAGGCGCACGCCGCGCCTGGCAGTATAGCCCTGGTACACGCCGTGTTCGTCGGGCGCCAAACATCGCCTATGACAATCCGGGAAACAACTCGGATGGTCTCACGACATCCGACAGTTTCGACATGTATAACGGCGCGCCTGACCGATATGACTGGACCGTTCTTGGAAAACGCGAGGTCTTCATCTCGGCCAATAATTACAAGGTCCAGCAAACCGGCGTTAAGTACACAGATATCGTGAAGCCGGGTCACCCTGATCAGGATTTGGTGCGGTATGAACGCCGCCGGGTCTGGGAAATTCAGGCGGACCTCAAGCCTCTCACCCGCCACGTCTACTCACGTCGTCAGATGGCGCTCGATGAAGATGGATGGCAGATCGCTGCGACGACGCTTTATGACGGTCGCGGCGAGTTGTGGCGCGTGCAGGAACGCTGGGCCGCTGTGGCCTATGACTATCCGCTTTGCAATGGCGCCGGTGACATTGTCTACGATCTGAATGCTGGGCGGTATCTCGCAGGCGGGCTGCGGAGCGAAGAAGGCCCCATCAACTACAACGCTGCCGAACTCAGTCTTGATCGGTATACCCCCGCAACGATTCGTCAGTTGGGTGTTCGGTAGGTTCCCTCTCTCAAGTATCGAACATTCTCCTTGGGGCCGCGTATCTCACAGGTGCGCGGCCCCTTTTTCGTGGCTTGCAGGTGTCTCGCGTTAAGGATTTGGTCGCAATTTGATTCTAACTTTCTGTTTAGGTTGTTGAAGCATTTCGCCCTCTTTTGGGGCATGAGATTGGAAGACTGACATGTCCGTCCGCACATTGATTATCGGGTTGTCTCTGACGTTCGGTGCCACTGGCGCTATTGCCGCTGAAGACAGCATGCTGCGCGATTATGATCGGGAAAGTCTCAATTTCCTTTTTGAACAGGCGCAAGGTGCTGGGCCATTGTCGGGCATGTCGGAGGACGACATGTTGATCACCGGGTCCATCGGCAGTTCAGACAAAAAAGAGAGCCGACCGCAGGGCTCGAGCGATCGTGTGCCGCAGGTGCGCCCCGCTCGCTAAACCTTATCTATTTGGCCGCTTTAATAATGTCGGTTATGGCCTGAACCACTGGGCCTGGGTCGTCATAGGTAAGACCTAGATAAACGACGACCATATCCAGAGATGGGATGATCACGACCACCTGCGCTCCAAAGCCGCGGGCCATAAACGTATCCGTCGGGATCTCGTCGGTTATCGCGGCTCGCCCTGTTTCAGGGCTTACCCCATTTAGCCAGAAGTGCGCGCCATACTGCCCGTTTGAATTGGGCGTTGGCAGGCGTGCGTGGTCGGCCCACTTCTCGGGAAGGATCCGTTTTCCATCCCACATACCGTCGCGCAGATAAAGAAGGCCGAAGCGTGCCCAATCCCTCCCGGTCATGTGCAGGTAGGAAGATCCAATGAAGGTGTTCGCCGCGTCGAACTCCGGGATTGCAGACCTGATGCCGATGCGGCTGAAAAGACTTTCGTCCATGAAGGACCTGTATTCTTGCGCACTCTCGGCACCAATTGTGTCGCGGATGACGCCTGACAGCACGTTGGACGTGCCGCTTGAATATTGCCACAGGGTGCCCGGATCGGCTTTGAGGAGGCCGCCAGCCGCATACTCAGCTGTGTCGAGACGCCCTGTGCCAAACAACATTTGCAGCACGTTCGACGTTTCCGGGTTTGAATAATCCTCCGAGAAGGTCAATCCGCTTTCCATGCGCAGAAGGTTTTCGACGGTGATCGCCTTCCGCGGATCGTTGACCTTTCTATTCCATCGCGCGACGCGGGCAGGCTCATAGATATCGATCTGGCCATCCTTGATCAGTATTCCCATGAGCGCATGGACAACGCTTTTTGCCATCGACCAGGATTGAAGGCGTGTAGTTGCGTCAATGCCTTCGCTATATCTCTCACCGATAAGCTGACCGCCTTTGACGACGAGGATCGCGCGGGTGTTCTTAGGTGTGCCGGGTGCGGTTCCGGCTATCGTCCGGTCCAGTATCTGCTCAAGGACTGCCGGTGTCGGAGCGATGGACCAGCTTTCCGTCGGCCAGGCCATCCCGGCGGGCTGTGGTGGCAGCGGCGTCAGCGACTCATCCGCAAATGCCGGGCTTACCAAACTGATGGTCAAAAGGATGGATGCAAAAAAGCGCATAAAGGTTCAAGATCGTTATAGACTTACTTTTCTTATTGATACTCTAAAGCAAGCTTGCCTGTCGGGTCATCCTTGCTTTGCGGGCATAGAACCATGTCGTTTTTGTCCAGACGCAGGACGGTGACCTTTGAACCTTAGATTTTTACTTATTGGCGTTGTGCTCGCCGTCGGCATGGGCGTGGCGATGATCCAGGGTGAGAAACAGCTCGATGCGCTGACCGTGGTCGCTAACGCGGTGGCAAAGACCAATTGTTCTTGCGTATTTGTCGCCGGCCGAGACTTGGCGGACTGTATCAAAGAGGCTCCGCCGGGTTTTGATCTGGCCACGCCGTGGATTCGGGAAGACCGACCTGGTGTTTCCAGCTCAATTTATTGGGTGGTCAGAGGGAGCGCGCAGTACAACGAAGGTGTTGGCTGTCGCCTGGAATAGGACCCGGAATGACAGATCTGTTTCCCGGAGAAGACCCGTCCATTCTCTATCAACGGCTTGCGCTGGCGCTCGGCATTGGGCTGATTGTTGGCCTGGAACGCGGGTGGCATGTGCGGGACACCGAAGCGGGATCCAATGCCGCAGGCGTGCGCACCTTTGGCCTTATGGGGTTGTTGGGAGGGCTTTCTGGCCTTGTTGGGTTGGTTATCGGTGACCTCTTGACGTTGGCCATTTCGGTCGGTTTTTTCGCTTTTGTGATTGCAGCCTATGTGGTGGGTCTCCGACCTGTTGGGACGCGGGTGCCTGACAAAGGCATGACGACCGAGGTGGCAGCGCTCATCACCTACTTGCTCGGTCTCCTTGCTGTTCGCGGCGATATGACTTTGACGGCGGTCTGTGCGGTCGTCCTCGTGGCACTGCTCAATCTCAAAGAGCCGCTTCACAATGCCCTCAATCGTCTGAAGGCGTTCGAGCTCGACGCGGCGATCAAGCTTTTGCTGATCTCCGTCGTTGTGCTGCCCTTTCTGCCGAATGAAGGTTACGGACCCGGCGGCATCTGGAACCCGTTCGAGTTTTGGTGGATGGTTGTTTTGATCTCGGCGCTGTCCTTCGGCGGATATTTCGCGATACGGATCGCAGGACCGCAGCGGGGACCCTTGGTCATGGGGGCGCTTGGGGGGCTCGCGTCATCGACAGCGCTAACAGTTTCAGCCTCGCGGCTTGTGTCCAAAGTTCCGGGCGCCGCCCCGGCCTTTGCCGGCGCTGTCTCTTTAAGCGCTGCTATGAGCTTTGCGCGGACGGTTCTGTTGGCATCTGTTCTCTATCCGCCCGTGGTTGTTAAGCTTGGGGTCCCCTTGGCGCTCGCCGGTCTTGCGTCTATCGCCGCCGTCTTCCTGATGCTGCGCTCAGCCAGCCCTCAAGACAAAGGTGATGAGTTGCTGTCTGACATGGGCACACCCGACGATTTCGGCACCGCTCTTCAATTCGGGCTGCTGCTGGTCCTTGTGACGACACTTGCTTACTTCGCCAACACATGGCTTGGGCAGGACGGTCTCTACGCGGTTGCGGCACTTTCTGGCCTTGTGGATGTGGATGCGGTGACACTCTCTATGTCCCGGCTTGCAGAGACCTCCGGCGGGCCTGTAATGCCCGTCGTAGCAGCCGCGATCCTGATCTCCGTTGTGGTGAACACGGGTGTGAAAATTGCCATCGGAGCCTATTTCGCCGGTCGTGGTTTTGCCTTGCGGCTCGCTGGCATTTTCGTGCCCGCTTTCGGAGTCGCCTTTGCAGGCTTCTTGCTGGTTTAGGGAACCATTTTCTCGGGCGGAATCTGGTGCTTCTCGGCCTGCGGCTATAGACGGCGCGGATTGTTGGCTGTATAACGCGCTCTGAATTTGAGGCAGGGGCTCGATGTGGGCCCCTCCATTCGTTTAACTCCCTGATTTTCTTCATGTTTTTCAGGGTACACAGCAAGCGAGACCGAGATGGCTGTTCCAAAAAGTAAAATCAGCGGCTCCAAGCGTGGTATGCGGCGCTCTGCGGATGCGTTGAAGCGCCCGACCTATGTCGAGAACCCAGATTCGGGTGAATTGCACCGTCCGCATCACATTGACCTGAAGAGCGGCATGTATCGCGGCCGTCAGGTTTTGGAGCCAAAAGACGACATCTGAGTTCTGTTTTCACGCAGAAACGTCAAAAAGCGCCGGTTTCCGGCGCTTTTTTTTGTGTTTGAAGCCAATCGCCCCAAACCCGTTAACTCTGTGCCGCATTTTGGCCGCAAAAAATCAGTCACCTGAACATCATGCTGGGCGCGCACGGCTTACGTGCTACCCTTTCGAGATTGAGGCCGGTTTTATCGTTTAAAGGGGAACTTATGCTTACCACTCTGCCTCTCATGGCCCTCGCGGTCATTGCCTACAACGTACTTGTCTTTCTTGGTGGGGGCGCCGCGATGGACAATGTGCTGACCGAGGTTCAACTCCTGTCTGGCGCCACCTGGTCGGTGACTGTCTCAGACGTGCTTCTTTCATCAGCGTTGGTTCTGTTGTTTTTTGAGCTGATCGGATCAACGCGGACCACGGGATCAAGTGTTCTCAATCACGGATTGTCTCTGGCCGTCTTTATCGTTGCCTTGATCCAGTTCATCGTGCTTCCGCAATTCGGTACATCGACCTTTTTCCTGATCACCTTGTTCACGCTGCTGGACGTGGTCGCAGGCTTTACGGTCACGATTGCGACCGCGCGTCGGGACTTCTCCGTCGGAGAATGAAGCGTCGAAATTTGAGCTTTTGAGACGGCGGGGCATGGCCCCGCCGTTTTGCTATGTTGGGGCCTTATCTCACCACGCCTACACATTGAAGGGAATGCCATGAGCAAGTCGGTTTTTGAAACGCTGACGATCCTGCTTGGGCTCGCGTTTACGCTGGCCTTTTTTATTATCGTCGTGCCACCCTTGTTGGTGGATGGGGATGTTGTCGGGGCCTTTGCGGCAGGGTTCGTGAACCCCTATTCGTCCGGCTATTCCCTCGATGTCATCATCACGGCATTGATTTTTGTTGTTTGGGTTTTGTATGAGCGCCAGACACTGGGCGTCCGCTACGGCTGGGTCTGTATTGTTCTTTGCCTCGCGCCAGGTGTCGCGACCGGATTCGCACTCTATCTGGTGTTGCGGTCGCGGACCGTGCAAAACATCAATTGAGGTTTGCGGTACGACCAAAAGGTCATGCCTCGATTGATGCGCGTTCTGCTTGATCCAAGGCGTCGCAGAGCTTTTCGTGCAACGCATGGATCTTGAGGGGACGCCCGTCAATTGAGTTCAGGGGCTGCAATCCAATCAGAGAATTGCTGAGAAACGCACTTTCTACGTTGGCCAATGTTGATGGCGTGATGCTTTCTTCGAAGGCGGCGATGCCTATATCTGCTGCGATCTCAAGAACTTTTCGGCGCACTGTCCCGTCGAGACAGCCGTCACTCAGCGGTGGTGTGATGAGTGTATTGCTGTCCCATAGAAAAAGATTGGCCGCGGTTGCGCAGGCAATTTTGCCCTGGGTGTTGAGAAGGATTGCATCTTCCGCCCCTGCAGCGTCCGCCTCACGGCGCGCCAACACCTGATCGAGATAGGTCAGCGTCTTTAAATTTGCGGTGGAGGAAAATTCATTTCGACGACCGGTCGCGACGATCGCGCTCACAGACTCTTTTACGGCAGGTGAGGGAACGCAGGTGATCAGAACAGTCGGTTTGGTATCAGGTGAGGGAACCAACCCCCGTGGTCCCGTTCCGCGGGTCAACGTGAGGCGAACGGCGGCGCGGTTGCTGTCTGTTCGCCCGGTCTCTTCAAGGAGAGAAGTGATGGCGGCATTCAGACCGGCAATAGAGTAGGGCAGGGTGATGCCGAGCGCATTGGCGCCGCGGACCAGCCGGTCAAAGTGCAGATCAGCAAAGACAAGCTTGCCGTCGCGGGCGGCCATGGTTTCAAAGACACCGTCGCCCAGAAGAAACCCTCGATCACTTGGATCAATCCGGGCCCGCTCTGCGTCCAGCAGTTCTCCGTTAAGCCAGACGGTCACGCGCTCATATCCGCCTGTTGCGGGACGGCGCCGTGGGGAATGCCCGATAGATCGAGAAAATTCGCCAACAGCTGGTGTCCGTGATCGGTGAGCACCGATTCCGGGTGAAATTGAACGCCAAAAATGGGCAGGCTCTCATGAGCGAGTGCCATCACATGCCCGTCGTCCGTTGCCTGCGCGATGGTGTTGAGTGTGCCGGCGGTGCCAACATCGGACACCAATGAATGGTACCTGGCGGCGGCGAAAGGGTTTGGCAGATGCGCGAAGAGCGGATGGTTCCCATGTTTAATCATGGACGTTTTGCCGTGCCGCGGGGCGGCTGCCCGAACGGTCTTGCCCCCAAACACTTCAGCGATGCATTGATGGCCAAGGCACACACCCAGCAGTGGGAGGTTGTGCTCTGCCGCCGCGCGGATCAGGTCTTTGCTGATGCCCGCCTCAGCCGGGGTGCAGGGGCCCGGCGAGAGGATAATCGCGTCTGGCTTGCACTCGATGAGCTTAGCCGTTTCGGCCGCATCATTCCGCACCACCTGACGGTCACATCCCAACTCGCCGACATAGCGTGCGAGGTTGTGCACAAAGCTGTCATAATTGTCGATGAGGAGGATCATGCGCTGGCCTGCCATTCATCGCTGTTTCGGGGTGCGACGCCCCGTACCGCCTCGGCGAGTGCCGCTGCTTTGTCCAACGTCTCTTGGTATTCGTAGGCGGGTTTTGAGTCGGCGACGATGCCGCCCCCAGCGCGGAACGAGATGTGTTCGCCCATGCAGGTCATGGATCGGATGAGAATGTTGGTGTCCATGGTGCCGGAAAAACTGAGATAGCCAAGGGACCCGCAATAGGGGCCGCGTGTGGTGCTTTCCAGTTCAGATATGATTTCCATCGCTCTGACTTTGGGCGCGCCGGTGATCGACCCGCCTGGAAAACAGGCCTTTAACAGATCAACGTTGGTGCTGTCTGGTTTCAGGGTCGACTCTACGGTGGACACCAGATGATGCACGGTCGCGAAACTTTCCAACTCACAGAGCCGTGTGACTTTTACCGACGCGTCTTCGCTGACGCGCGATAGGTCGTTGCGCAGCAGGTCGACAATCATCACGTTTTCTGCGTGATCTTTTTCGCTGTTTATGAGTTCTTGTGCGAGGTCTTTATCCTCTGCGGCAGTGGCACCTCTGGGGCGCGTCCCCTTGATCGGTTTTGTCTCTACGTTCCTTCCATCGGACCTAAGAAACCTTTCCGGCGATGACGAGAGCAGGGAGCCATCTTCGAAATTGAAAAAGCCTGCAAAGGGTGCGGGGCTGATCGCTCGCAATTTCCGATAGAGCGTGAATGCGTCGTCTCCGTTTTGAAGCGTCGCGTCAAAGCGTTGGGACAGGTTCGCCTGAAAGATATCTCCTGCATAAATATAGTCGATGACCTGCTGGACTTTTTGCTCATAGGCTTCGCGATTCTGTTCCACGCGTACCGTGTTTTCGGGTGCGGGTGTTTCTGGCCACTCCAGTTCCGGCAGTGCGGGGTTTAGTGCCAGACGTGCCCGCCATTTGGCCGCTCGAGCTTCTGCCCGCACGGCGCGTGCTGTCGGACTTGCTTCCGGTAGCCCTGTTGACACGATGAAGGCGCGGCGGTCGACGCAATCGAAGGCAAGGACGCAATCATAGGCGCCAAGGGCTATGTCCGGCGTCGTTGCGGTGTCTCCGGGTTGCTGGGGAGGCGTCGGCAATTTTTCCAGTTCTTGGCCCAGTGCATATCCGAACAGGCCGGCAAACCCGCCTGTGAAAGGAGGCAGGCCGTCTTCATCAGGCCAGTCTGGAGCCAGCGCGAGAGCGGCGGATTGTTGGCTCAGGAGCTCCAGGGCAGCGATGTTCTGTGGGATACCGTTCAGAAAGGTTTGGCCTGCGCTTTTGCTCAAGGTGGTGAAAGGATCGGTGGCGATGTAAGTCCATCTGCCCTGTAGCGTCGGGTCGCGCTGAGGTGCCGCCGTGGCCGAGTCGAGAAGCAGGGCAAAAGGCTCGCCAGCGACCGCTGCGAAGACAGAGAGCGGGTCGCAGAAAGGGACTTCTTCGATGAGATGTCCGGCGTCATAGACGCGATGAAACAAAGGTCTGTTCATTGGCTTGGTGTTTTAGGCAGTACGTTTGGTCTGCAGCAAGTTTAAAGCGGTGCCTCATCTACGTGGCACTCGCAGTCTGCTGGTTCAAGGCGGGCTTCTGGTCCGCGGGCCTTCCCTCCGACGCCGCCTGAGGTGAGGCGAATCCGGTTCGTTTCGACAAAGGCGGCGAGGAGGGCGTTCAGCTTCTCGGCTTCCGCCAACGGCACTAGATGATCTGTCCCCTCAAATGTGTGCAAGGTGGCGCCTGGCACCATGGCCGTGATTTCCTCTGAATTCACATAAGGAACCACGTCATCTTCGGTGCCCCAGATGATTTGCACCGGGAGATCCGTGGCGCCGATTGCTTTGTAGGCCTCTTGAGCATCCCAAAGCGGGTAGTGCCTGATCGACGACAGGAGCGCCCGGTTGTAACCGGCAAATTTCGCCTGGGCGTCGTGGTCGGCCAGGTGGCGGTCGGGGTGGGCGCTTGCTTTGGCGGCTCTCTCTGCGCTTCCGCGCCCGAGCATGTCACCGACATAGTGGAAGATGATTTCGCCTAATCCAGACACCGAGATCAGCGCAGGCAGAAAGGTCGGCTCGCCCGTCCCTGCAGGGGCGATGAGGCTCAAAGAGCGGACTTTTGTATCGTGGTTGGCGGCGAAAATCGCAGCGGTGGCCCCGCCCATGGAATAACCCACGAGGTGAACCGGCCGTGAGATTTGCAGATGGTCCAGGAGCTCCACAATCAAGCGATCGGTTCTCTCAGCCGTGTAGTCGCCGTCGGGGCGGTCTGAAAACCCGCGTCCGTAATTGTCGAAGGCGAGAACGCGGTAGCCCGCATCAGCCAACGGCCTCAGATGATCCTTCCAAATGTAGGACGGTGTGCGGAAACCGTGAATGAGAAGCACGACGGGTCCGGTCTCAGGTCCTGCTAGGCGGTAGTGAACGGTGCCTTCGCCTAACTCCGCGAAATACTCGGCCTGCCCGTCGGCCACGAGTTGTTCGCGGGCCTCAGCCGTGAGCACAGGCTTGTCGGCGCCGACAAACCAGAAGCTGGTGGCGACCAGTGCCATGAAAAGCGAAAGAATGAGAAGCGTCGTCTTCATACGTGGGGCTCCTGCCATGCGTGGCGTCATTCTAGTCGGTCGGGCGCCTTTCGACAAAGCGGAGGTCCGTTTGCCCTGAATCTGTGGCCTTGCGTTTGGTCAGGTTTATCGGCTTACTACTGTGAAATCAGCCAATTTCAGGGAGCAAGATGATGGACAGTGCCTTCAAAGACCAACCACTTAAGGGCAAGGTCGCCTTTATCGCTGGCGCGTCCAGTGGGATCAATCTGGGCATCGCTCAGCATTTCGCCACCAATGGCGCGAAAGTTTCGATCATCAGCCGCAGTCATGACAAAATCATAGCCGCCGCCGATACCGTCGACGGTGGTATTGGGATGGCCGCAGATGTGCGCGATTTTGAGAGTGTCGACAAGGCACTTGCAACAACGGCAGAGCAGTTTGGCAAAATTGACATAGTCGTGTCGGGAGCTGCCGGCAACTTTGTGGCGCCTGCTTTGGGCATGTCGTCCAACGGGTTCAAGACGGTGGTGGATATTGACCTGATTGGCACCTTCAATGTGCTGCGCGCATCGTTCCAATATCTCAATCGGCCCGGTGCGTCCCTCATGAGCATTACTGCCCCGCAGGCGCATAACCCCTCCATGTTCCAGTCTCATGTCTGTGCCGCCAAAGCGGGCATCAATATGCTGACGCAGTGCCTTGCGATGGAATGGGGCCCCGCTGGTGTTCGCGTGAACGCGATTTCTCCAGGGCCGATTGCGGAGACCGAAGGCATGGCGCGTCTTGCGCCGACACCTGAAATGGAAGAAGCAGTGAAGGGCAGCATCGCCATGCGCGGCTATGGCGAGAAACGCGACATTGCGGACGTCGCCATGTATCTGGCGAGCGAGAATGCGCATTACATCACTGGAACCATCATCGATTGCGATGGCGGCGCCAAGCTTGGCAACGCGTCCGGTGATGCGCTTGGCGAGTTCGCCTAAGCGATGGACGAAAAGGACCTTGATGCCGCGCGGCGCAATTTGACGTCAGACCCAAAGGGTCAAGGACGCCTTACGTCTCTTGAGCAACTCGCCTCCCTCGACAGTATGGAGGGGATCGCCCAGGCGGAACCGACACCCGTTCCGCCCTTCTTGCGGTATGTGCCCAAGGGTGCGCTCATCCATGCGGTCTATCCTGGTCTGCTCGTGGCGCTCACGATTGGTCTTGCGTCGACCTGGCTCTCGACGCGCTATGGGGCACCGGTCATGTTGTTCGCCCTCCTGCTTGGGATGGCATTTCATTTTCTGCATGAAGAAGGGCGCTGCATCGCCGGGATCGAGTTTGCGGCGCGCAGTCTCTTGCGGATCGGTGTCGCCCTTTTGGGCGTCCGGATCACCTTTGACCAGATCGCGGGGTTGGGGCTTGGTCCTGTGCTTACGGTTGTCGTCGGTGTCGCGACGACAATTTTTTTCGGCTGGGCGCTCGCAAGAGCGCTGGGTCTGAAATCGACACTTGGTGTGCTGTCGGGTGGCTCCGTTGCCATTTGCGGTGCGTCCGCAGCGCTTGCCATTTCTTCCGTCCTGCCGCGCAATCCCGAGTTGGAGCGGGACACCATTCTGACCGTCGTGGCCGTCACCACTCTTTCGACCATCGCCATGGTTCTCTATCCGCTCTTTGTGGGGACTCTGGGGCTCAGTCATACGGACGCCGGCATCTTTCTCGGCGGTACCATTCATGATGTCGCCCAGGTGGTCGGTGCCGGTTATATGGTCTCGCCGGAAACAGGTGATGTGTCGACCTACATTAAGCTCTTGCGCGTGGCGATGCTGCTTCCGGTTGTCTTCCTGATCGCGTTCATCGTCACCCGCTCAAACGGTCGCGGATCTGGAAGCAAAGTCCCGTTGCCGATCTTTCTGTTCGGTTTTGCAGCACTTGTTGTCGTCAACAGTGCCGGGTACCTGCCGACTTTTGCGACGGAAAATCTCGCGGATGTTTCCAGATGGTGCCTGGTCACGGCGATCGCCGCCTTGGGGATGAAAACCTCCTTTAAGGAACTGGCAGTGGTGGGCTGGCGACCAGTGGCCCTTGTCGTAGCGGAAACGGGGTGGATCGCGCTCCTGGTTCTGGGCGCGCTCTTCTTTGTGATCTGAGGCCCACAAAACCGGGTGCCGTTTTTGCGGGATTGGCTTTAGTCTTCTCGGCACAGTTTTGGGGGAGGGCATCATGGTGCCGAAGATTGAGCCGAGCGCGTTCGAGTGCGTTCTTTATGATGTGGTCGATCACGTTGCGACAATAACGCTGAACCGCCCAGAACGGCGGAATGCTCTCAACCGACGCGCCTATGACGAAGTCGAAGCCGCGTTCCGCGCGGTTTCGCGAGACCCGGAGGTTCGCTGTGTCATCGTGACGGGAACCGATCCCGCCTTTTGTTCCGGGGAAGACGTGAAGGAGATGATGACCGGCGAGGCGCATGAGGGAAGCATTCAACGGCTGACCCAGGTCCGCCCTGAACCTACACCTGCAGCAGTCGCAGCCCTTGAGTGTGATCGGCCGGTGATCGCAGCGGTCAATGGTGCCGCTGTTGGGTGGGGTATGGAGCTGTCCCTCTTTACGGATATTCGTCTTGCATCGGACCGGGCTAAGTTCGGCGAAATTTTCATCAAGCGGGGCCTCATTACAGATGTGGGCGGATTGTGGCGTCTTCCGGCAATCGTCGGCCAGGCTCAGGCGGCTGAGCTTTTGTTCACCGGAGACATCATTGATGCTGAGACCGCACGGGACATTGGTCTCGTCTCTCGGGTCGTCGCCCATGATGACCTGATGTCAGAAGCCAATGCCCTCGCTGCGCGCATAGCTTGCAATGCACCGCTGGCGCTTCGATATATGAAAGACGGTCTGCGACGCACCTGTTATGGCGATCTGCGCGAAATTGGCAGTTGGGTCAGTTCGACGCTTGGGACATTGTTTCAAACGGAAGACCACCGCGAGGGGGTGCAGAGCTTTCTTGAAAAGCGGGCACCGGAATTCAAGGGACGATAGACCGGCATCCGATGGCGCTCTTTTTCGATCAAGACTGGTTTGACCAGCAGCTAAAGTCTCTGAACGCGACGCAGGAAGACATCGGGGCTCTTTTGCGCTTGTCTGCGGCTCAGGTGGCGGAGATCTGGAAAGACCAGAGAGAGCTGTTGCCCCACGAGGTGAGCGCTTTGGCAAAGTTTCTAAAGGTGACACCTGCGGATGTTGCGGACCATGCAGGTGTGTCGACGCCGGTCCCCTCGGCGGATGAGAACAGCGCTGACCTCGGCACCGTGCTCGCCCGGATTGAGGAGATGAACGGACGGCTTGCGCGGGTTGAACGCGCGCTGGTTGATCTGAAATCCCTGGTGCTGGAACAACGAATTCTTGCCCAATCTACCGATCCATCAAAGGAAGTCTGATGCGTGATATGCACTATCCCGGTCGTTCGACCGTGCACGCCATGAACGGCATGTGTGCGACCTCCCAGCCCCTGGCGGCGGAGGCTGCTGTGAATATCTTGCGTCAGGGCGGCAATGCAGTAGACGCGGCCATTTGTGCGAGTGCCGTGCTCTGTGTGGTCGAGCCCTATAATACGGGGATAGGGGGAGACTGTTTCGCGCTGTTGTCTAAAGGCGGAAGCGGTGATGTTATCGGGCTCAATGGATCGGGCCGGGCGCCGAAGGGGGCAAGTGCCGAAAAGCTGCGTGATCAAGGTATCGACGAGATCGGCCTTACCAGCGTGCACTCTGCCACAGTCCCCGGGGCTGTCGATGCCTGGGCACGACTCCTGGATGATCATGGGACCATGGGGTTTCAAGAGGTTCTGGCGCCGGCGATCCGTTTTGCGGAAGAAGGTTTTCCAGCGTCGCCCCGTGTGTCTCTGGAATGGCGCTATCTGGCGGACTATCTGAAGAAAGATGAGGATGCCGCGCGTCACTTCCTGACCAATGGCGCAGGGCCAGATGTCGGGCAGGTCGTGCGTATGCCAGGTCTTGCGGCGACGCTGCGGTTGATTTCCGAAAAAGGTCGTGCTGGCTTTTACGAAGGGGAAGTGGCTGAAGACCTGGTGGCCAAGCTCACAAGTCTTGGCGGCGAACACACTTTGGAAGATTTCGCGTCGACGCATGCTGACTATGTGACGCCGACGTGCACCGACTATCGGGGCCGCCAGGTGCTCGAGATTCCGCCCAATGGACAGGGCATCACCGCCCAGATCGCTCTCAACATTCTTGGGCATTTTGAGTTAGCTGGACTGGACCCGCATGGACCGGAACGTTTCCACCTCGAGATGGAGGCGTGCCGCCTCGCCTACGATCTGCGTGACCGACATGTTGCCGACCCAGAATTTGCGGACGTGCCGGTCGATGATTTGCTGAGCGCCAAAACCGCGGCGTCGCTCGCCGAGCGTATCGACCCTAACAAGGCTCTCACGGATGTCACTGCCAATCGTGATCCGCTCAATCGGGATACGATCTACCTCACGGTGGTGGACAAAGACCGGAACGCGATCTCCTTTATCAACTCGCTCTACCAGGCATTCGGCTCCGGCATTACAGGACCCAAGAGCGCGGTGGTGATGCAAAACCGGGGGGCGGGGTTTGTTCTAACGGAGGGGCATCCCAATTGCCTCGAAGGGGGCAAGCGACCCCTCCACACGATCATTCCGGGCATGCTTGTCGAGGATGGCAATGCAACCATGCCCTTCGGCGTGATGGGCGGTGCGTTTCAACCTGTCGGTCATGTGCATCTCATGACCAATTTTATCGATTTTGGCATGGATGTTCAGGAGGCGCTGGACAGTCCGCGCGCCTTCCCGGGCGCTGGAGGTATCGAGGCCGAGAAGGGTATCAATGAAACCGTGCGGACGGGTCTCGAAGCCCGCGGACATAGCGTCACCAATGCGCTGCTGCCGCTCGGTGGTGGGCAGGCGATCTACCTTGATCCGAAACATGGTGGTTTGGTTGGTGGCTCCGATCCGCGCAAAGATGGCGCCGCCATCGGCTATTAGCCCGCTAGGCTTTCTTGCTGATCGCAGGTAGGGACGGCGGATTGCTGTCCAGTTCGTTGCTTGCGCCATAGGCGCTCGCGGCATTTTGCCGAGCCCGCACCCGGGCGCCTGGGTCACGCGGCCACTGCCAATGCTGGTCTACATACTGAGTGAGAAACGTGGCTGTCGGTCCCTGCCGATTGGGGACCCGGCGATCTGTAGACCTTCTTTGTGGCGGATCGACAAGTTTTGGCTTGTCTGTCGTCTCCGCGCGCGCCTTCTCCGCCTTCGCCTGCGGGCGGTAAGGATTATGCGGGAAGCCTGTTCCACTTATGCGCGTAATGCGAGACATGGCCCTAAAGGAGCAAGAATTCGGCCAGCGATTTTGTGCCGTAATGAAACAGGTCCGACGCTTTAACCAATAATTTTAGTCGTTTCTTCGCAATGTTCCTTGGCCATTTCTTAACAGCCGTGGGCCAAAATCGATCTTGTATTACAGGCGTACCGCAGTTTGGCGGATCTGACCGGGACCACCGGGTTGTAAATGGGGTGAAGTAACGTGTTGCGTGATCGACGGAGTTGGCGCGGGCAAAATGCGGAAACGGGTGATGCTGTTGAACAGTCATCATCTGTCGAAGAGATAGCTCCCAGCGCTTCCCAACTTTCCTCTCTGGGCTTAGAGGCAATCGCTGAAGTGGGCGATGTCTTTTACGAATGGGCCCTAGATAAGGATCACCTCATCTGGGCAGACAATGTTTCTGAAGTATTGGGGATCAATCAAGCGTCGGCCCTGTCATCCGGACGTGGCTATGCATCGCGCCTTGTCCAAGACAAAGGCACAACACGCTATGAAGCCATTGTTTCCGAAGGTTTGAGGGACAATGGATCAGGCGTTCCCTACCAGATTGAATATGCAATCCGAAACGATCAGGGTGAAGAACACTGGGTAGAAGATAGAGGACGCTGGTTTGGCGACTCAGAAGGACGCCCGGTCCGTGCCGTTGGTGTTGTCCGTATTATCACCGGACGCCGCCAGCGCGATGAAGAGCTCAACTTCCTGGTCACCTATGATGAGCTTACGGGGCACGTCAATCGAACACGCTTGAAAGAACTCCTTGGTGAGACGCTTGTGGACCTGCGCCGGTATGAGCGAAAGGGTGCCTATCTGGTGGCTGCCATCGACAATCTCGCGCTGATCAACGAAGCCTATGGCTTTGATGTTGCAGACCAGATGATCGTCGCTGTCGGCAACAGACTGCTTGGGGAGCTCAGGGGTAGCGATGTGATCGGCCGGTGTTCCGGTAACAAGTTTGGGATCATTCTGTCCAATTGCTCCGAGAAGCAGATGCATGCGACAGCCGAGCGGCTGCTCAGCGTTGTCCGGGATTTGGTTATTGAGATCGATGCAGGCCCCGTGGCTTCCACCGTTTCGATCGGGTGCGTTTCCTTGCCCGCCAGCGCGAAAACGCCTCAGGAAGCCATGATGCGGGCGGAGGAAGCGCTCACAGAAGCCAAACATTCCCGCCGTGCCTCTTACGCGGCATTTGAGCATAGTCCGGAACGTGATCGCGCCCGCCGGACCAATCTCAAAATTGCAGATGAACTTCTGGCGGCCTTGAATGAGCGTCGATTGACGCTCGCTTTTCAGCCGCTTGTCTCCGCAAAAACGCTGGAACCTGTTCTTCATGAAACGCTGATCCGTCTCCGTCAGCGGGACGGTGACGTCGTGCCTGCCGGAAAGTTTATTCCAATCGCTGAGAAGCTCGGCCTGGTGCGCCTGATTGACCACCGTGTCCTTGAGCTGGCGTTTGAGGAACTTGTGCATGAGAAGAAGCCGCAGCTGGCGATAAACGTTTCCGGGTACACCATTACCGATACCGTCTGGCTCGACATGTTTATCGCGCTCACAAAGTCGAACCCGGGTGCGGCTGAGCGGCTGGTTGTCGAGATTACCGAGACTGTCGCGATTGAAGAGATCGGCGAAAGCCAGCAATTTGTTCAGACGGTTCGGGACCAAGGCTCAAAGGTAGCGATCGACGATTTTGGTGCCGGGTACACGTCTTTCCGGAACCTCAAATGCCTTGATGTCGACATGGTGAAAATTGATGGATCCTTCGTAGAGGGTCTGGTCGACAATCCGGACAATCAAATGTTTCTAAGAAGCTTTGTGGACCTGGCGCGGAATTTCGGTCTTCCCACAGTGGCGGAATTCGTGACTTGCCAAGGGGAAATCGACTATTTGCGTGAAATCGGGGTGGAGTACCTGCAAGGGTTCCAAGTCGGTGAACCGGTCCTTCTTCCCCCATGGCGCGAAGCAGACGTTGAGAAAGAGGCTGCGCCTCAAAGCGGACAGCGCGCTGTTTCTTGATCCGTTGGTTTGAAGGCACTCGTCGGGTGCCGGCCTATTTTTCCTTTGCAGGCTTATCTTTGCCGGAGAGCGCTGCCAGCTCTTTCTGAATCTCTTTGAGTTGCTGTTTCACCGTCTCAAGGTCGTCGGCGTCACCCAGCGCCGCCTTTTTGTCACTGTCTGGCTTCCCGTCGCGATTGTTGTCGGAGCGCAGGGCAAAGGGCGAGAACATTCGAATGGCCTCTTCGAACATAGAGATGTTCTTGCGGATCTGTTCTTCAAACTGTTCGAACCGTTCTTTGCCACCGAAGGCAGAGGTCATTTTGTCGACCAGCTTAGTGCGTTCCTGAGCGAACGTGTCCATGCTCATTTCCAGGTAGGACGGCACAAAGCCCTGAAGGCTGTCGCCATAGAAGCTGATCAATTGCCGCAGAAAGGGAACCGGCAAAAGATTGTGACCCTTTTGCTCTTGCTCGAAAATGATCTGAGTAAGGACGGACCGTGTCAGGTCTTCTGACGTCTTGGCGTCGTGGACGAGAAAATCCTGGCCTTCACGGACCATGGTCGCCAGGTCTTCCAGCGTCACATAGGAGCTGGTAGCCGTGTTATAGAGCCGACGATTTGCGTATTTCTTGATCGTGATCGGTTCGCCGGCAACTGGTTTCTTCTTTGCCAAGGATCGCCTCATTATTCTGGCCGCCGGGTGGTCCGGACGGGGCCTTGTTTCTTGTCATTGTTGCGCGCCAGTGTTGCAATGCGCAAGCCCGTTGGTGCATCGCGGTAGATCAAAAGTTGCGACTTCGGGCAAATTCAGCTTTTTTCTGCCCACATCCATATCTTTTGATGCGCAACGCGCCACACGAATGGTGCTTCTAGGATATCTTATTGTGCGGTGCAACAATTACCGATTGCTGAACATCTGCCGCAGAAGTGTGGAATAGCGGCCGTATCAGTTTTTGGGCATGCTAGCTCTAAGCGTGCACTATCCGCCCGGCGGCGGATTTTGGTTCAGCCTTTGCTGTCGTCCCCACGGCCTGGAGCCGGATAGACCCAGGTGCCGGGCGGGCCCACATCCAAATGCACGAAAGGCCGGCTCGTCGGGTAATAGCCAGCGCCGCCTTTCCCTAAGGATTTTGCCACGCGGTACAGCATGCCGACATCATGGAAATCCTGTGTGAGGTCCATTGCCATGCCCTGCATATGGAAGCTGTTCTCGGCGACGCCTTCGGAGCGGGAGGCCAGCCGGGCATTGGTCTCTGGCGACCGATAGCCAGACATGGTGTAGAGCGGCGCGCGCGACGGTGTCAGCTGGTCGATCTCCCACATCAGGTCAAGCAGATCGGTGCTCATTTGGATGGTGGTGTTGTTTCGGAGGTCCCGCATGAACCAATTGATGGCGCTGAAAGTCTCGGACAGGTGCGCGCCGTCAGCCCAATAGGTGATGGTCAGCCTCTCCCCCGAATTGAGGCTCTGCATGCGCAGCGTCCGCTTGTAGGGCGCTGACGCCTGCACGATTGCGGGTGTCACCAGTGCACTTGCAGCCGCAAGGCTCGCCGTCACGAAACGACGTCTGGCTGGGGATTTTATGTTGCGCGGCTTTGTCATAGGGCGGAGCTTAGCGAAAGATCGGTGGGTGTCTCAAGTGCTGGCGTTTCGGCCAGTGTCCCGTCGGCGGACGGTTCGTTAGCAGGGAGCGGCTCTTCTGGCAGGTCCCGCTCCGGCACCATATGGGCGACCCGATAACCTTCGGACCTTAGGCGCTGGAGAACGAAAGGCAGGGCGGCAGCGGTCCGCTGCTTGGTATCATGAAAGATGACAATTCCGCCGCTTTTTGAGCGAATGTTTCGGACAGCCCGATACACCACCGCGCGCGATGAGATGCGTCGCCAGTCGTCCGTCCCGACATCGCATGAAAATGTGGAAATGTCGCGGGCGGCAAGCCAGCCACGCAAGGCGCTGGAGTGGTTCAGTCCGGGAAAACGGAAAAAGGGTGCCACGTCGATGTGAGCTGTCTTAGGATCCCCATCAAGCGCCTCTTGTATCTCTGCAATTCCCCGCGTGATTTGCCGAGTTGCCCGGTTCCAACTGAGGCGCCGCAAATTGTTGGGGTGAGAATAGGAGTGGGAGGCAATCGTGTGCCCTCGGCGCGCTGCCTCACGCACAAGGTGCGGGTAGCGTTCTGCCCGATGGCCGGTGAAGAAAAAGGTCGCTTTGACGCAGTACTTGTCCAGCGTGTCCAGGATGCTGGGCGTCACGTTGGGGTCAGGCCCGTCGTCAAATGTCAGAACGACCTCTTTCGACTCAAGGTCAACGGTGCGCGCATATTGCATGGTTCCATAGCTTTGCGGCTTGGTTGGAACGATGACGGTGCGGCTTGGGCCGCCAGCATCAATGCATGCCTGAGACGGTCCGCTCGCCTGAGCAGTGGTATGAACTGCGAAAACCAGCGCGAGTGTGCACAAGCAGACTATTGTTTGTCTCATTTCCCCACCCCCCGTAGAGAAACTTTAGGTCTTCCCGGGCTGCCAGTCCGGTGGTGCTAATTCAAATCCTGCAAAGTCAAAACCCGGCGCCACTGTGCAACCGACCAGCGTCCAGTCGCCCAGAGGTTCGGCGGCTTGCCACTCGTCTTTTCGGACAATGCCCTGAGGCCGTTCCCCAGCAGGTATGTTTGGTCCCAAGGTTGTGTGCCGCGGATCTTCTGTGCTGTCGGTTGCGACGGAGAGGCGGAGCGGGTCGCCAGCATACCAATGCCAGATCTCCGTTGCATCTACCCGGTGCCAATGGGAGCGTTCTCCAGCCTTCAATAAGTAGTAGATCGCGGTGGAATGCGCGCGCTCTTCTTCCCCGGCTGCCTCATCCCGAAAGGTCTCGCAAAAGTGTCCGCCCTCAGGATGCGGCTGAAGACCCAATTCTTTGATCAGCTGGTCTGGCGTCATCTGTGCGTGCGACGGTTTGTTCATACTCAACTCCACCCAACAGATGATCTCTAGAAATTGTCTTTGCGCTGACGGACTTCGGTGAAAATTGCGGCCGCTGTTGCCCCGCTCAGACCGACGGTTTTTTGTATCTCTTCACTCGACGGCCGAACAAAGGGGTTTGTTTTGCGTTCCAGGCCGATCGTCGTCGGGACCGTGGGTTCGCCGCGCGCGCGCAGCTTGTCGATCTCCGCGATCCGCGCCGTCAGGTCAGCGTTGCCGGGTTCAATCGTTGCAGCAAACTTGGCATTGGCCTGTGTGTATTCGTGGGCGCAGTAGACAGTGGTCTCGTCAGGCAAAGCCATCAGCTTTTCCAGTGACGACCACATTTGATCGGGCGTGCCCTCAAACACGCGACCACACCCAAGTGCAAACAGGGCATCGCCGACGAAGGCGACGCCCTCGTCGTCGAAATAATAAGCGATATGTCCGAGTGTGTGGCCGGGTACGCCCATGACACGCACTTCATGGGTCCCGAAAAGAAATGTATCGCCGTCTCCAACTTCTTTCTCAATGCCGGGTATTTTGTCCGCCTCGTCGCGCGGACCAATGATGGCGCAGCCGGTCTTTTCCTGAAGCTCAAGATTGCCGCCGGCATGATCATAATGGTGGTGGGTATTGAGAATATGGGTGAGTTCCCATCCATGGGTCCTCAGGGCGGCTTCGATTGGCCCTACTTCCGGTGTGTCAATTGTTGCCGTCGTGTCTGCTTCCGGGTCATGAATCAGGTAGCCATAATTGTCGCTGAGGCAGGGAATTTGATGGATGACAAGCTTGGACATAATTGCTCCGGGCGCGGGATGATGTTTAGAGCAGGGTAACGCCGATTTATGTCAAAATGAACCGGCTGGACGCCTGTTTGGGCCTATTCACCTGCCCGGTTAACGCCATTTTTCGCAGAATCTGGTAGTTTGAGCGCATGTATCCTGATGTCGTCGATCTCAGAAGCTTTTATTCCAAACCGCTTGGCCGGGTGGCCCGTCGGCTGATCGGACACCAAATGCGGAACGTCTGGCCCAACGTGTCCGGTATGACGCTCGCCGGGTTTGGGTACGCCACGCCTTACCTGCGCCCCTTCCTCGGAGAGGCGAACCGCGTCCTGGCGCTGATGCCAGCGGAACAAGGGGTGGTGCGGTGGCCGTCAGATGGTCCGGGATTGGTCGCCTTGGCAGAAGAAACCCATCTGCCGCTGCCGGATGAATGCGTCGACAGGTTGGTGCTGGTTCATTCCGTTGAGAATAGTGAAGCACTGCGCGCCCTGCTTCGACAGGCCTGGCAGGTATTGGCACCGGGCGGCCGTTTGCTCATTGTCGCGCCAAACAGGCACGGCTTCTGGTCGCGTCGGGACAAAACACCATTTGGGCACGGACGACCATTTACGCGAATGCAGCTGACCGAGCTGCTCCGCGGTGCCATGTTCACGCCGACTCTGTGGCGGTCGTGTCTTTTTGTGCCTCCATTTGGTGCCCGGCCGTTCCTGCGCTCGGCGGTGGCCTGGGAGCGGTTGGGTCGCGTTGGTGGAGGCCGTTTCGCCGGGGTGATCCTGGTTGAGGCGGCGAAGCAAATGTATGCAACGCCGCCGCTAGCTGTTGAGAATGCTGTTCAGCGCCGACTGGCAGCGCCTGTCGGCGGGCTGGCTGCGAATAACGTCACAGGAAACGTGACAGGACGCGCGGGATCGGCCACGATGTCGGCCATTAACCACGAACCGGACTAGCTAAAGGTACGCCTCATGAAAATGATCGTCGCAATTGTGAAACCCGCAGTAACAGAGTCAGTTATGGACGCGCTGGCGGAGATCGGGATCTCCGGTCTGACGGTGAGCGAAGTTAAAGGACACGGACGTCAGAAGGGGCAAACGGAAATCTACCGCGGCGCTGAATATCAGGTGACTTTGGTGCCAAAGGTGCGCTTTGAAATTGCTGTAGAAGATTCAGTGGTCGACAATGTGGTGGATACCATTCGCAAGACGGCTTCGACTGGAAAAATTGGCGATGGCAAAGTCTTCGTGATGGATCTCGCGTCAGCTGTTCGGATTCGCACCGGCGAACAAGACTCCGAAGCGATCAGCGCCTAATGTGGCGGCGCGTCAGCGCCGCTTCAGCAAAAAGACGGCTTCTTCGGCGAGCAAATTGTCGAAAAAGCCGGGATTGCTTGCCTGCCTTACGCGTCCTCCCGACAGCATGAGTCCCTGAACCACCTCCAAATCCAACTCATCACACAGGACCACAAAGTCCTTCACGGTGCAGAGATGGATATTGGGGGTGTCGTACCATTTATCTGACAGAGTATCTGTTTCGGGCATGCGTCCGAGAAGACCGAGCTGAAGCCTGATCTTCCAGTGGCCGAAATTCGGGAAGGACACGATCACGTGGCGCCCAATGCGTCTCATTTGCCGCAGAACTGCGCCTGGATTGCGCGTTGCCTGGATTGTTTTGCTCAAGATCACATAATCGAAAGCGTCTTTGGGATAGTCGCCTAGATCTTGGTCGGCATCGCCTTGAATGACCGACAGCCCTCTCGTCACGCAGGCGTTCACGCCCTCTTGTGAGAGTTCCACACCCCGACCGTCCACGTTGCGTTTGGTCGCCAAGATTTCCAGCAGCTCGCCTTCGCCACACCCCACATCGAGCACACGGGAAGATGGCTCCACCAGGTCGGCGATGATGGAGAGGTCGCGCCGATTGTCGAGGGGCTTGAGGGCCATTAGGCGAGCCCCCGCCGTTCCGCCGCGCTGTCGATAAAGCCGCGGAGCGTGGAGAACATCTCTGGTTCATCAAGCAGGAAGGCGTCGTGGCCTTTGTCGGACGCGATCTCAACAAAACTCACATTGGCAGCGACCGCATTTAGCGCGTGCACGATCTGCTTGTTGTAAACCGTGGGGTAGTGCCAGTCGCTTGTGAAGGACACAACACAGAACCGGGTCTCTGTGTCCTTGAAGGCATTCGCCAGCGAGTCGCCATGACCGGCGGCCAGGTCGAAATAGTCCATCGCGCGGGTAATGTAGAGATAGGAGTTTGCGTCGAACCGGTCGACAAAGGTCGAACCTTGATGCCGCAAATAGCTCTCGATCTGGAAATCCGGTCCAAACCCATAGGTGAACTCGTCGCCGTCCTGAAGGTTCCGGTCGAACTTCTGGAAGAGCGAGCCTTCTGACATATAGGTGATGTGCGCGGCCATGCGCGCGACCGCGAGGCCCTTACGGGGCCTGGTGCCATGATCGTAATAAGCGCCGTCATGCCATTCGGGATCTGCCTGCACGGCCTGCCGACCGACTTCATGAAACGCGATGTTCTGTGCCGAATGGCGGGCTGCTGTCGCGATGGGTATCGCAGAGAAAACGCGGTCTGCGTAAGCGCTCGCCCATTCCAGCGTCTGCATGCCGCCCATAGACCCGCCGGCGACACAGAAGAGCTTAGCGATGCCCAGATGATCGATCAGCTGCACCTGGGCGCGGACCATGTCGGCGATCGTGATCACCGGGAAATCGAGGCCGTAGGGCTTGCCGGTTGCAGGGTTCACCGATTCCGGACCGGTGGTTCCCTGGCACCCGCCGATGACATTCGGGCAGATTACGAAGAAGCGGTCTGTGTCGATGGGACGGCCAGGACCGATCATGCCCATCCACCAGCCCTCCTTACCCGTTACCGGATGTTGGTTGGCGGCGTGCTGGTCGAGGGTCAGCGCGTGGCAGACAAGAACGGCGTTCGACTTGTCCGCGTTCAAGGTCCCATAGGTGTTGTAGGCCTGTGTTACGGGGTAGAGGTCGACACCGCTGTCGAGCCGCAAAGGCTTGTCCGATTGAAATGTCACCATCTCAAACGCCACATTGAGCTCGTCTTGGTTCCGGGACCGATCGCCGGATATGTCTGCACTTGTACCCATGGTCCTGCCTCGCTCAGACATTGCCATTCGGCGCTGTCCGCGTAGCCTGTCCGTCTTTCAATGACCTTGCAAAAAGGGAGCTTACCTAGAGGCGCAAGTCCCTGATTGTCAACGTTTTCTTTGATTTTAACCTTTGTGCCCCCTATGAATAGCCGCGCATCGCTCGTGGACGATAAACAATCCGCGACGACGCTTTTGAGGACGGAATGATGACATCGTTAAAGCCACAGCCCGGCATTATGGACATCGTCCCTTATGTTGGTGGTCGCGAGACCGCCGAGGGAGCCGCACGGGTATTCAAGCTTTCTGCCAATGAGACTCCTTTGGGCGCCAGCCCGAAGGCCATAGAGGCCTTCCAGGCGGTTGGCGGCAGTCTTGAGATTTATCCGGACGGATCGGTCCGAGCGTTGAGGGAAGCTATTGCGGATCGATTTGGCCTCAACTCAGACCGGATCATATGTGGCGCTGGATCCGACGAAATATTGCACCTGTTGGCGCAGTCCTACCTCGGGCCCGGCGACGAGGCGATCGTGAGTGAGCATGGCTTCCTGGTCTATCCGATCATCACAAAGGCCGCCGGTGCCACGGTGGTGACGGTTGAAGAGACCGACTTCACGGCCACGGTCGATGCATTTCTGGCGGCGCAGACGGCAGCGACCAAGGTCGTGTTCCTGGCGAACCCCAACAACCCAACCGGCACCTACATTCCTGCAGATGAAGTGCGGCGCCTGCGCGCCGGCCTGCGTGACGATGTGCTGTTGGTGCTCGACGCAGCTTATGCCGAATATGTCCGCCGCAACGATTACGAAGCCGGCATTGAGCTCGTCGCGACCCACGATAATGTGGTGATGACGCGCACTTTCTCGAAGATCTACGGTCTGGCGGCCTTGCGGCTGGGCTGGGCTTACTGCCCTGAAGCGGTGGCGGATGTTTTGAACCGCATTCGCGGACCGTTCAACGTAAATACGCCTGCTTTGATGGCGGGGGTGGCCGCCATGAAAGACCAGGCTCATGTTGAGCAAGCCGCCGACCACAATGAAAAATGGTCTGCCTGGCTCACCCGCGAGATCGCCGCGCTCGGTCTTGACGTCCTGCCTGCGTCGGCAAATTTTCTGAGCATTCGCTTTCCCAATGTTGACGGAAAGCGTGCGTCTGACGCTGACGAATTCCTTATGAAGCAGGGTCTCATTCTGCGCGGTGTCGGGGCTTACGGTATGCCTGACTTCCTGCGGCTGAGTGTCGGCACGGAAGAAGCGAACCGGTTGGTGGTTGATGCGCTGCGACAGTTCGTGGGGGACGACCGGTGAGTGAAGAAACGCATTTTGACCGGGTTGCGCTTATCGGTCTTGGTCTGATCGGATCGTCTTTGGGACATGCGATGAAACGGGCCGGGCTCGCGGGCGAGATTGTCGGATCCGCGCGCTCAGAAGCGACACGTGCGCGGTCGCTTGAAATCGGGTTTATTGACCGGGCGGAGGCGAGCGCCGCTGACGCAGTCGACGGCGCCGATCTGGTTGTGCTCTGTACGCCCGTTGGCGCCGTCGGCACTGTGGCGCAGGAGATTGGCCCTCATCTTGCCCAGGGCGCGATCCTCACCGATGTAGGGTCGGTTAAGGCGTCGCTGATCGAAGATGTAGGACCTCATGTGCCGGAAGGTGTGCACTTCATTCCCGGACACCCGATTGCGGGGACGGAGCAAAGCGGACCGGATGCGGGCTTTCCTGAGCTCTTCGACGGGCGCTGGTGCATTCTGACACCGCTTGAGGGCAATGACCCGGAGATGGTGACGAAACTGTCCCGCTTCTGGGAGGCCTGTGGCTCGAAGATTGATGTCATGGATGCCAAGCATCATGACCTTGTTCTCGCCATCACCAGTCATCTGCCCCATCTCATCGCCTACAATATTGTGGGTACGGCGGACGATTTGGAGACGGTCACAAAGTCGGAAGTGATCAAATATTCAGCCGGGGGCTTTCGTGACTTCACACGCCTCGCGGCGTCTGACCCGACCATGTGGCGCGATGTCTGCCTGAACAATCGGGATGCGATCCTGGAAATGTTTGGGCGTTTCTCAGAAGATCTGGCGGCGATGCAGCGCGCCATTCGCTGGGGTGATGGGGATGCCTTGTTTGACCTCTTCACCCGCACCAGAGATATCCGCCGGTCCATTGTGGATGCGGGTCAGGAAATCGCAGCGCCCAACTTCGGCCGGGATCCTGCAAAAGAGGATTAGGTCTTGTTTCAAACAGGCACTAGTAGAGAGGCTCGAGACGGGCGGCTGCTACGGGGCCTAAGAACAAGACACCGTCTTTCATCGCCACAGGTAGACGGACCCGACCGGCTTCTTCGCCCTGGAGGCCAGACAGCGCGACCATACCGGCGAAAGCGAGGCGGGCGCTCTGCCGTGACACAATGTCGGCACTGACCAGCGCGTCGATCAATCCATCAAGGTTCCCGACGCTGGTGCGGAAGCGTCCTTCCGGGCGCCCGAGGCTGTCCAATTTCACTTCGCCCTCTCCCGTCATTTCAATAGGACCCCACTCAAGCGCGAAGTCGGAGATGGCGAGGGTTGTGCCATGTGCTGCGGCATCGGGCAGGAGTGTGGCGAGGGTGTCGGGGAAGCCAGGAGGCAGGCCCTTAATGCGTGTCTGTGCTTCCACTTGGGTGATATTGCTTCCGGCCCATGTGGTTGCGCCAAGATCGACCCAGGAAATGTCCTGACCTTTCAGAGCCACGTCAAAAGCGATGCCCTCAACCGCCGGCGCGGGTCGTCCATGCATTTGCAGTCTTCCCGCGGTGCCGCCGCCGGCAAGAGCCTGTCCCTCATCGGTTTGCCGAGCTCTCACCAAAGATAGGTTTTGAATGTCGGCGGACAGGCGTTGTTCATCCGCACTTTCATCGACATAACTTGCCCAAAACACGTCAGATGTGAGGTTAAGCACAAAGCGCTGTTCAACTCCGTCCCTTGGCTCAGAATAATGCACACGTTGCTGACCTGGAACGTCGACAATGATGTGGTTGAGCCGGTACGCGAGGGTCTGTGCGCTCAGCAGGTCTGCTTCCCAGGCCCACGCGTTGGGTGTGTTGGGCGCGTCAACACGCCCCCCCGTCACATCAACCTGTATTCTATAGGGATAGCCGCCCGTCTCCAGAGTATCCCAGCTGACAGTGACTCCATTCGCGGCTTGATCGGTCTGCCACTTCAGAACCGCAGCTTCCACGCGGTCTGCCAAGTTGAACCACCAGACCGAATAGGCGAGTGCACCGACCGCGACGAGGATGAAAGGGAGTATGAGGGACCAGCGGATGTTTTTCATGGGTTCAGGCAAACGGCTCATAAAGCAAATGACATTTTGGACGCGGGCGCGCGAACGCACCTGTTTTTGGGGGACGAGGGAAGACCTGATAGGTTTCCCAGTGTTGAGGCAAACAGTTAAGCAAGCGTAGCAACATCATGCAGGATTTATGGGTATTTGGATATGGATCGTTGATGTGGCGTCCAGGATTTCCGTTTGTCGCTCGATATGCCGCGCGTCTCCACGGTTATCACCGGTCCTTTTGTGTGTTCAGTCATGTTCATCGCGGAACGAGGGAGCGTCCCGGGTTGGTCTTTGGTCTTGATCGGGGCGGGTCCTGCCGAGGATTTGCCTATCAGGTTGCGCCTGAGCATGCAGATGCTACCCGTAACTATCTGAAGGAACGTGAGCAGGTGACAAGTGTCTATCTCGACGTCACGCGGTCTCTCACCCTCTTGGATGGTCCGCTGCCCAAAGTCGAGGCGCTTTGCTTTATTGTTGACCGCGACCACGAACAATATGCACACAAGCTTGCTTTCGAGCGGCAGGTGGAGTTGATCGCCCACGGAGAAGGGCAGTCGGGTAAGAACCCGGACTATCTCCAGAGCACAGTCGAGCATCTTCAAGACATGGAGATCAGTGATCAGGGTTTGGAGATGCTGTGGCGTGCTGTAGAGCGGCGTCTAGGTCAAATTTCTCCGCGCCGGTGAATTTTGTCAGGCGGCCAAGGGCCTTTCGCAGACCTTCTTCGCGCGCAGCACTCAGCTTCACGCCTTTTTCCAGCCATAGGCCTTTGACTTCGACTCGACCTTCCTTGCGGTGGACCTTGACGTCTGTCCGGCCTGTAAATCTCGTCCCTTCCAAAATGGGCAGGACGTAGTACCCATATTGGCGCTTCTTTTCAGGCACGAAAATTTCTACGCGGTAGTCGTACCCGAACAGCCTCTCGGCCCGTTTGCGGTCGCGTACGACAGGATCAAACGGGCTCAATAAACGAAGGCGCTTGGATGGTGCTTTGAGGTCGGCCAGCTCTTCTTCGATGGACGCAAAGGCGACGGCCGGGCGCCAGGTCCCATCGCGACTTTCCACTTCTACCCGGATCAGGTCGCGACCTAGATGTTTTTGCACCCACTCAGCGGCCTGTTTGCTGGATACGGTTGCCCAATAGGCTGCGATTTCGCCATGGGTCGCGGTTCCGAGCCGCGCTAAGGCTTGGCGGCATTTCCAGTCAATGGTTTCGGTGCGGCTCGGCTTTTCCTGTCGGTGGCACTCTTCAATGCAGCTTTCGGCGAGGTCGTAGACCTTCTGAAATCCTTCGCGGCGTACGATGGCCAATTCCCCTGTACGCCAAAGATATTCAAGGGCGGTCTTTGAGGGCCCCCAACCCCACCAGGCGCCCTGGCCTTTGTCGTCAAAGTCCCGCGACATGAGGGGCCCTTCGCTGCGGATGCGGGCTTTCACGGCCTTTACGATTTTTGGTCCGTCGGGCCCCAACCGTTTTTTCCAGTTCTCCTGGTCGAGATGGCTTTTGGCGCGTGCAAAACGGTGATGCCAATAGGGATAGAATTCCGTCGGGATCAGACAGGCGTCATGAGTCCAATGCTCGAACAGGGTGCCGCGGTCTTCATGCAATTGCTTCAGGTGTTTGTGGCGGTACCCATCTGCTCTTGAGTGAAGGATCATATGGTGGGCGCGCTCAACCGTATTGATGCTGTCGAGCTGCACATAACCCAGTTGTTTTATGAGGTCTTGTAATCTGTCCGCGTTAAAGCGGCCGGCTGGTCTTTGACCCAGTCCCTGCTTGTTCAACAGCAGGGATCTGGCGTCAGCATTTGAAACTTTCAAGCTCACGTCGTCGTCAGCCACACCGCGAGTATCCACACTCGGTGCAGTTATCACAGCCTTCTTGCCGGATCAGGGACCTGTCCCCGCAGCGCGGGCAGCTGGCCCGTTTGGGTCCGTCGGTGTCACCAGCAACTTTTTGCAGTGCTTCGGAAATTGGGCGTCCTTCATCTTTGGAGATGAAGCCGGTGTCGATCATATGCTGTTCAATCACCTCTCCGATGGCGGCGAGCAGGCTAGGTACATAGCGGCCGTCCACCCAGGCGCCGCCGCGTGGATCAAACACGGCTTTGAGTTCTTCCACCACAAAGGTCACGTCACCGCCGCGCCGGAAGACCGCCGAAATCATGCGGGTCAAGGCGACCGTCCAGGCGTAGTGTTCCATGTTCTTGGAGTTGATGAAAATTTCGAAGGGACGGCGGCGATTGTCCTGCAGGATGTCGTTCAGGGTGATGTAAATCGCGTGATCACTTTCGGGCCATTGCAGCTTGTAGGTAAAGCCCGGCAGCACCGCATCGCGTTCCAGCGGCGACGACATATAGACGACACCGTCTTTTTCAACGGGCTCAAGCGCGGGTCTTGGAGCTTCCAAGGGCAGGGCCGACTGGCTCTGGCCTGTTTCTTCTTTCGCCTCTGGAGTTGTCGAGAGGACGGAACCTCGAACGTCGCTTGGACGATAGGTTGTGCAGCCCTTCAGTCCCATCTTATAGGCATCCCGGTAGACGGTTTTGAAATCTTCGAAGCTCAGGTCTTCCGGACAATTGATGGTTTTGGAAATGGAACTGTCGATAAATTTCTGAACGGCTGCCTGGACCTTCACATGGTCCTGCGGGCTCAGATCCTCCGTCGTCACGAAAGTGTCGGGCAGCGGGGCATCGTCTCCGAACTGTGCCCGGTATTGGGCAACCGCATAGTCGACGACCTTTTCTTCAGTGCGGGAGCCATCGGGCATCAACACTTTGCGGGTGTAGTCGAGGGCGAAGATGGGCTCGATGCCGCTCGAGACATTTCCTGCGAAGAGCGAAATTGTTCCCGTGGGGGCGATTGAGGTCAGCAGCGCATTTCGAATGCCGTTCTTTTCAATCGCGGCCCGAACATCAGGATCCAGCCGTTCGACTGTTTCGCCAGCGAGGAAAGCGTCCCTGTCAAAGAGCGGAAAGGCGCCTTTCTCTGCTGCCAGATCGGTCGATGTGAGGTAGGCGGCGCGCTGCAGTGCTTTCATCCAGCTTTCGATGAGGCTGAGACTCTCATCGCTGCCATAGCGCGTCCCGCACATGACTAGCGCATCGGCGAGGCCGGTGACACCAAGGCCGATACGGCGCTTCGCTTTGGCTTCGTGGGCCTGTTGGGGCAGGGGGAATTGCGAAATGTCGATCACATTGTCCATGCCGCGTACGGCGGTATGCACCAGTCTGTCCAGCTCTGCCAGATCGATATGAGCGTTGGCGGTGAAGGGCTCTTTGACCAGGCGCGCCAGGTTGATGGAGCCTAGCAGGCAGGCTCCATAGGGCGGGAGTGGTTGTTCGCCGCACGGGTTGGTGGCGTGGATGGTTTCGCAATAGGCGAGGTTGTTTTGCTTGTTGATGCGGTCGATGAAGATGACGCCGGGCTCGGCATAGGCGTAGGTGGCCGCCATGATCTTGTCCCAAAGCGCGCGCGCCTTGACCGTTCTGTGTGTCTTACCGTTGAACACCAGCGGCCAGTCCGCGTCTGCCTCCACCGCCTCCATGAACGGGTCCGTGACCAGAACGGACAGGTTGAACATGGTCAGCCGTCCGGCTTCCTGTTTTGCCTCGATAAATTCTTCGATGTCTGGGTGGCTGCAGGTCATGGTCGCCATCATGGCGCCCCGCCTGGAACCGGCGGACATGATGGTCTGGCACATGGCATTCCAGACATCCATGAAGCTCAGCGGGCCCGACGCGTCGGCGCCGACGCCTTTCACTTCAGTCCCTTTGGGACGCAGGGTGGAGAAATCATATCCGATGCCTCCGCCTTTCTGCATGGTGAGCGCTGCTTCCTTCAGCGCCTCGAAGATGCCCGCCATGTCGTCCGGCACATCGCCCATAACAAAACAGTTGAAAAGGGTGACAGCGCGCTCAGTTCCCGCGCCAGCGACGATGCGTCCCGCAGGCAGGAACTGAAATCCTTCCAAAGCCTGTCTGAACTCACCTGACCATCTTGGTCGATCTGCCGGGGCCTCTGCCTCCGCCAGAGCGTCTGCGATGCGGGTCCATGTGGCCTCAACGGTTTCGTCGGCGGGCAGCGTGTCCGAACCGCTGAAACGGTACTTCATTCGCCAGATCTGGTCGGCAATTGGGATCAGGCTGTCAGGCTGCGTCATCTATCGGTTTCCGGATGCAGGCAGTGGATTTCGGGGCTGTGATCTTGATCCGGATCGACGGCCGCGTCAACGAATGTTCTATTAATGTTCTCGATCATGTCGGACTCTCCTGACAAAATCAGGCGCGCCCCAGACAGGATCATGATTTGAGAAGATTAAGCCTTGCTGACCTCAGCAGCGATTGACTGCTGCGCCGCTTCCAGATCAAAGCCTGCCTCTACCAGCAGTTTGTCTGTGGCTGCCTCAATCCGCGTCTCCAGCTCAGACATGAACTCGGCGCGTTTTAAACCTGGTTCGATGGGGGGTAGGAATTCGATCACGATGGTCCCTGGTCTCCGTTCGAGTTTGCGGCGTGGCCAGAACAGCCCTGAATTGAGCGCAACGGGCACGCAGGGAACGTCCAGGTGGCTATAGAGACCAGCGACCCCTGGCATGTAAGGATTGCGAGCACCGGGGGCTGCCCGTGTGCCTTCTGGAAAGATAATTAGGTGCCGATCTTCTGCCGCCGCGTCGGCGGCCTGGCGGAGCATCTTGCGGAGCGCCTTCGGGCCGTCAGAACGACGGATCGCAATCATCCGCGCTTTCTGCACATACCAGCCATAGAGTGGGATGTAGAGAAGCTCCTGTTTCATGACCAGTGCTGGGTCATCTACGATGGCGAGCAAGCTCACCGTTTCCCACATGGATTGGTGTTTGGACGCCACAACGCAGGCGGTCTCGGGAACGTTCTCCTTGCCCCTGACTTCATAGGTGGTGCCCGCAATGACCTTGAGAAGCCACATGTTCCAGCGGCCAACGGCGCGCATCAACCAAACTGCGTATCGAGAGGGACCCAAGAGGAGCGGCAAGCCGATCAGGCCGGCAATGACGGATGTCCCGTAAAACAGGATGTTGAACAGAACGGATCGAAATAAGAGCAAGTGACGGTTCCCTTCCGGCCAGAAAAGCGGGTGTCAGGCGCCCGCTTGGCGTTCACGCTTCCTCCAGGCCACCCAACCGCACCAGCGTTAGCAGAAATTTGGAGTATTCTGCAATGAGCAGTCGGCTGGTGCCGGAATATCGCCACCATTCATCCAGGTGGACCCCGTCATGGAACACCGGATGACCTCGAAGTTCCGTGCTCGGCATGGTGTGCCCCAATTCGCGAAGGGCGCGTGGCAGGTGGTAGGCGCTGGTGACCACCAACAAGCTTTGGAACCCATTGGCTTCGACCCAGGAAGCGGTCTCTGCGGCGTTGCCGATGGTGTCTTCCGCCCGCCAATCCATGTCGACACAGCAGTCGAATAGGGCTTTATCCGGGCTCAGAAGGTCGCTGAGCTCCTCTTTGGTGACCTCTGGATGCACACCGGATACCAGCAAACGGGCCCCTCTGCCGCTCGTCAGCAGATCCATGGCGGCATCGATCCGTTCTGGACCCCCGGTGAGCACAACGATGGCGTCTGCCGAGACCTGGGGGCCGGTCGGATCTGATCTTGGAATTTCACTTACAAACCAAAGGAAGCCAGCTGTATAGCCGACCACCAAGACTGTCAGACCCGTGAGGGCCAGTCTCAATCGTTGGGGCAGTTTTCCCCAGATGGCTTTGAGTGTCGCGTACATGGTCGCCGGCCGCTCATCTTCCCAGGAACCCCAGTTTAGCATGAGGAATCAGGCAATAGCGCCAATTTGCGGCGATTTTTGGCCTTAGATCATTCGGCCTAGAACACGGAGAACCGTGATCCGAGCGGCAATTGTGGTGGTTAATGCGACAATGGCGGGCACAAGCAGCAGCCAGGGATAATCGCCCAGCATCAGGCCGGGTACCGGCAGGAGAAACGCTCCCCCCTCGGACCCCAGCCAGGTGATGGCGAGGAAGGTCAGAACAGCAGCAGCGAGACCGCTGGCGCCGCCTCGCAGACCGAGTTGGAGGAAATGTTTCTGCACTTCGTTGGCGACAAATTCATCCGGTGCGCCCACCAGATGCAACACCTCGACGCTTTCATGATTGGCCGCGAGACTGGCTCGTGTCGCGAAAACAACGATCGCAACCGTTGTCAGCGTGATCAGCGTTAGTATTCCGATGGAGAGCCAGACCGCCGATCTTGCAGCCCCCAGAAGTTCGCCCAGCCATTGCCGGTGGGTGTCGAGTTCGATGCCCGGTGCTGCTGCGGCAAGCCGCTCGGCGAGCAGGCTCATATCAACGTTCGCGTCAGCGCTCAGTTCCACGTCTATGAGTGAGGGAAGTGGCAGGTCTTCACTCTCTGTTGTTTCGCCCAACCAGGGATCAAGAAGTGTGCGGATCTCCTGTTCAGACAGGGCGCTCGCCCGCTCGACACCTTTAACATCCTCAAGCACTGAAAGAGCGGCGGTGATTTGATCCTCTGTGGCAATGTCTGGGTGGGGCTTGACCTGGATCGTGAGGGACCCCTGCAACTGCGCTGTCCAGTCGTTGGCAGAGCGGGTCACGGTCACCATCGCACCAAATGCCAGACAGGCGAGGTAACACATGGCGGCGACAACAAGCACCAGCGTGGCCCCCGTGACATCTGCCGGCGGCATAATGCCTGTACGCGGGCTCCGACCAGTGATGAGCGCAACACCTCTGGATAGGATGCTCGGCGCCGTCTGGTTCTCGGTCTGCACCTCACCCACGATAGCTCAGCTCCCCGTTCTGAATGATGAGTTCAGGCGCGCGGCTTGCGTCAACAAGAGCGCGATCATGGGTCGCGATAAGCACGGACGTGCCCAGTCGGTTCAATTCAATAAAAAGACGCAACAGCCGTTGGCCCATTTCCGGGTCGACATTCCCAGTGGGCTCATCTGCGAGCAACAGTGCGGGGCGTCCAACGACGGCGCGCGCAATGGCAGCACGCTGCTGTTCCCCTCCGGAGAGAGTTGAAGGGCGCGCCCGCATGCGGTCGCCCAGTCCCACCCATGTGAGCAGCTCTTCAACATCGTCTCGGTATTCGGTTTCATTGCGGCCAGTGACTTTGAGCGGCAGCGCCACATTTTCGTAAGTTGTGAGATGCTCCAGCAATCGGAATTCCTGGAAGACAACGCCGATGCGGCGACGCAGGCCCGGCAGGTCGGCGCGCGATGTGGTCGCCACGTCATGTCCAAACATGGAGATCAGGCCACGAGACGGTTTGTGGGCGAGAAACATGAGTTTCAGCAGGGAGGTCTTACCGGCGCCTGAGGGGCCGGTGAGAAAGTGCAGGGATCCGGGCTCCAAATGGAACGAGACGTCGCGGAGTATCTCCGGTCCCATCCCGTAGCGCATGCCGACATTTTCAAACCGAACCATCTACGCCGCTCTTCTTTGCTTCGCTGTAACATTCAGGGCCACAAAATGCCGCCTTTTACCCGTAGATTAACTCAGCTTTAACCACGTTTACGCGTTTAATAGTCGGCACAAGCCACCCTTGCACGGAAAATCTCATAGAGGTGCATGTCGGATGACTCGATGGCGGTTTTCAGGGGTGTTTGGAACGCGTTTCCCATTGCTCTCTTGAGTTGCTCGGATGGCCTGTGCAAAGTGATGACGATCAAATTTGATTCAGAGAAGACCTGATTCGTATGATTATTTCCTGCCCATCCTGCTCAACGAAGTATCAAGTTGAGGCAGCTGGTTTTCTGCCAAAGGGCCGTAAGGTTCGGTGCGCAAAGTGCGGGGAAACATGGCATCAGGATCCTCCCAAAGACATTCCGAAGACCCTCGACGAAACCGACGAAGTTCCCGTTGAGGCGAAAGAAACGGCACCACCGCCTCCAGCAAATGACAGTGATGCACCAGAAGAAAAGGCTGTGCCTGCCAGTGCCGGTTCAGAAGCGGTTGCTGCACGGCGGATGGCCGATTTTCGCAAGACGCTCACGCGATGGCGCCTTGGACAGGTCGCAGGGTTTGCGGGGCTTGGCCTCTTTGTCGGCCTGACGCTGCTTGCGCTCTACAGTTTCAAGGATGAGCTGGTCGCCGCCTGGCCCGCGACGGCATCCCTCTATGCCGCTCTTAATGAGCCCGTAAACCCACAGCGGATGGAATTTCAGAACGTCGCTTATGAGCACCAATATGAGAACGGCCTGCCGGTTCTCTCCATCACGGGTGAAGTCGTGAATGTTGGTGACGCGCGTTTGTCCGTCCCGAGGGTGCGCGTTGGGTTGCGCGACGAAGGCCAGAACGAGCTTTACGCCTGGACCTTTGCATTGCCGGAGCCTGCGTTGGAGCCCAGCGAGACGGCAGAGTTTGTGACGCGTCTTTCAAGCCCGCCGCTTGATGCTCGAGATTTGGAGATTCGTTTTCTCGATCAGACGGAAGAAATGAACCCCTGATCAGTCGGTAGCCTGATCAAAAGCGGCGCAACAGACGTTCCAGATATTCCAATTCCTGTTCCGGGCGACCAAGCTCCGCTGCCCGTTTGCGCAACTCTTCCAGAATTTGTCGTGCCCGCTGTAGGTCAAGTTCATCGGGGAGCCTTACGGAATCCGAGTTGCTGGTGCCGTTCGACGTCAGTGGCCGCCCGAGCGGGTCGGTCTGATCGCCTCCGGCGTTCACGCCGGATTGCTCACCGCCGGAGCCCATCGAGTCAAACATTGCGTCTGCCAGTGCCTGGGCGCCTGAGCGCAGCTGGTCGATGGCTTGCCCTTGTGCTCCAGCGGCAGAATCGGGACGCCCCTGTGATAGCCGGTCTTCTGCGCGCTGCATGGACCTGGCGGCTTGCTCCAGCTCGCCGGGGACGGGTTGTCCATTTTCGCCAAGCTGCCCCATCAGGTCCTCGAGGCGTTGGCGGAGGCCATCCTGCTGCTCTTGCAGATCTTCGAGAGGCGCGCCGCCGTTCGGTCCGCTATTGCCGCTCTCACCGCCTTCTGATCCAGCTGTTGCGCCTTGTCCATGCTGAAACGTCTCGTCCATGAGGTTGCGTTGCTCGGAGATGATGTCGCCCATTTCGCCGATGGCATCCGCGAGTTCGGACTCCCCCTGCATCGTTTGCTGTTGATCGTCGGTGTTGAGGTTCTCCAGAATGTCGTCGAGCTGTGAGAGCAGATCCTGGGCCTGATCGCGTGCACCGGTTTTTGCGAGATCACCAATGGCGTCCAGCATCTTTTCCAGGTCCGACCGTTCCAGCATTTGGCTATCACCAGGCGGCTGTAGCAGGGGGTCCATCTCCGCCGTTGCTTGCCCGGCGAGTTCGTCCAGATAGCGGGACAGCGCTTCCTTGAGGTCCTGCATCAGCTGTTCGATCTCGTTGGGAGAAGCGCCCTCTGCCAGAGCTTGTGCAAGCGCTTCGCGGGCTGCGCGCAGGTCGCGCTCCGCCATAGACAGGTCCCCATCTTCAATATGGAGTGCGAGGTCCCAGAGGAGTTTTGACACGCCTTCAAGGTCGCCCGGCCGACGGGCACTGACCAGCCGCCAATAAGCGGCGCGGAGACCCAGATAAACGGACGCGTCGTCGATGTGTTTTTCACCCTCAAGAGCAAATGCGTTCAGGAAGCCTGCAACACTTCCTCTATTGAGGGGCGACATGGCCAAACGCTGGCGTTGTTCCACCAAAGCGGCTGCAAGCGGTTTTGTGAATTGTCGCGCGGGCAGGGCCATGTTGACCGTTCGGCTGGTGCTTGTTTGCTCTGCGTCGTCGCTGACACTCAGCGTCAGCATTACCGGCAACCCCGCCCAGGGGTGAGACAGTAAATCCTTGTAGGCCGTATTGGTCGCGTCGGTTGGCCGAATGCCGGGCAGGGGAAGGTCGATGCTTGTGGCGACCTTCTCTGCGACAAACCCGTCGATCAGAGGACTGAACCCATCGCGCGCAGTATGTTCGTCGCCGAGCTGAAAGATCTGTTTGTCTTCCAGAACAAAAATCGGATCCAGAGCCAGGTCCATCGTCAGGCCGACAACGCCATAATCGTCGGTTACCTCATAGATCAGTTTGAGGGTCTGTCTGGCTGTGGCGCTCGCTTCCACTAGCCGCACGAACGGTGCTTCGTCCGGTGTCACAGCAATCGGCCATGTTCCCTGATCGCGCCCGCCTTGGATGATGGAAAGCGTGGCGTCTGTGTCCAGGACAGCGATGGCTTCGAAGGCCTGTTCGCCACGCTGGTTACTTTCCGTGAGCGGCAGAACTTCCGGCCCAAGAGTGACCTGAGGCCGGCTGCCGCCAAATACATTGGCGGTCATCTCGCTGCCCTGCGGGACCTCTAGGGTCTCTGGTGTTGCAAGCGTGAGAAAAACCGGCGCGCGCCCGGTATAGTCAGGCGGGGTGATCCAGGCGTCGACCTGTCCTACGGAACCGCTGCCTGTGAAGCCAGGGAAGAAGCCTTGCGCCAATCGGCTGCCGGCGATGGGGCCCGCAATTGCGAAGGCGGCGGCTAGACAGATGACCAAGGCGCCGCGCAGCGCGAATGGGTCGCGCGCGGCGAGGCCGGGCGATGGCCATCTTGAGCGCAGCGCCGCGAGGCGCGCTTTCAGCCATTGCCGGTGCGCCGCCCATAGTTCGTCACTGCCTGAACCCGTCGCGGCCTGGTCTTCATAGGTAGAGAGTGGTCTGTGAGGCAGATTGTTCATCTCCTCCAGCCTGCGGAGCCCTTCTTCCCGTGTTGGTATCGCCCACCACCCTAGATCGCGAGATAGGAGGTATCCGGCAATGCCCAACGTCGTGATCAAAGCGGCCCAGGCCGGCAGAAGCGACCAGCTTTCAAACAGCCCAAGGAGCACAAGCGTTGCATAAGTGCCCAGCACGCCGACAGACGGCCAGAGCGCAGGCCAGGCACGCTCCCACCACAAAGCGGCGCGCGCGATATGAACGCGTGAGGACACGGATCTTGGGAGTGCGGCGCTATCCTGCGTGCCCTCTCGGTCAGCGATCGATGTCTGCGGCTGTGTCACGCGGATCCCGTCGTCCTCTTCAGATGCGGGATGCCTCCCGCTACTTGGTGAGCCAGTCAGGTATCCTATCCTGTTCCAGCATTAGGTCATAACTTGGACGAGGCCGGATCACGTCAAATTGCGATCCATTCACCATGACTTCGGGGACAAGCGGTCGTGTGTTGTACGTAGACGCTTGTACGGCGCCGTAGGCGCCTGCAGACAGAACCGCCAGCAGGTCACCGGGCTTTTGTGCGGTTAGGGGGCGTCCTTTAGCGAAAAAGTCGCCGGTTTCGCAGATTGGACCCACAATATCGTAGGTAATCCGAGGTTCTCCCGGGGCCGTTTCAGCGACAGGCTGGATCTCGTGATAGGCGTCATAAAGCGTTGGGCGAATGAGGTCATTCATGGCGCCGTCAATAATCAGGAATGACCGGTCTTCCCCGTGTTTTTCAAAGATGACCTGCACCACCAGAATGCCGGCATTCCCGGCGATCATGCGTCCGGGCTCGAACATCAACTGACAATCTAAATGTCCTACGGTCCGCTTCACCATAGCGGCATAGTCTGCTGGCGGCGGCGGCACATCGTTGGTACCGCGATAGGGAATGCCCAGCCCGCCGCCTAGGTCCAGCCGCGTGATGTCGTGACCGGCAGCCCGTAGTTCTTCGACCATGGCGGCCACGCGGGTGAAAGCCTCTTCGAAGGGCGCCAGGTCGGTCAACTGGCTTCCGATATGAACGTCGACGCCTGCGACTTTGATGCCCGGGAGCTCTGCGGCCCGGGCGTAGACGCGCGGCGCCTGGAGCCAGGAAATGCCGAACTTGTTCTCCGCTTTGCCGGTAGTGATTTTCTCGTGGGTCTTGGCATCCACGTCCGGATTGACCCGGAGTGCAATGGCGGCTTCTTTGCCCATGCTGCTCGCGATCTGGGAGAGGAGCTCCAATTCGGGTTCCGATTCCACGTTGAACTGGTGGATGCCGGTCTCAAGCGCGAAGGCCAGTTCCTGTGCCTGCTTCCCGACACCGGAGAACACAATCCGCTCAGGTGGGATGCCGGCTGCGAGGGCACGGCGCAGTTCGCCTTCCGACACAATGTCGGCTCCGGACCCCAGGTCGCCAAGCGTCTTGATCACGGCGAGGTTTGAGTTCGCTTTCACGGAATAACAGACAAGCGTGTCCGTGCCTTCAAACGCTTCCGCAAAGACACGATAGTGTCGTTCCAGCGTTGCGGTCGAATAGCAGTAGAAGGGCGTGCCCACCTCGGCAGCGATCTCCTGCAGGGAGACGTCCTCGGCGTGGAGAATGCCTTCTTTGTAATGAAAATGGTGCACAGATTTATCCGCCTGAGTGGGACGACTTAGCTTGTCTGTTCCTGTTCAGCTGGTTGCGGTTTGACCGGTGGTGCTTTGACCCCACATGCTGCAAGGCCAAAGCTCGCGATCAAGGTCAGGGCAAGGATGGTTCGGATCATTTCGTTTCTCCTTCTGCCGCCAGGGCCTTGCGCCAACGCGCCGCTTCGGCGCGCACATTGGATGGCGCTGTTCCGCCAAGGCTTGTCCGGCTGGCGACGGAACTCTCGACACTCAGGACACTATATATGTCATTTGTGATCGCTGGATCGACCCCTTGCATCTCTTCCAGGGTCAATTCGTGCAAATCGATGCCTTTTTCTTCGGCTTTAGCGACCAAAGTCCCGGTGACATGGTGCGCTTGCCGAAAGGGCATATCTGCGACCCGCACCAGCCAGTCGGCCAGGTCGGTCGCAGTCGAAAAACCACCGCCCGCCGCTTTCGCCATGGCTTTCTTGTTGGCGGTCAAGGACCCCGCCATCGCCGTCATGGCTGCGAGGCAGAGTGATAACGCATCGACGGCGTCAAAGAGGGCTTCTTTGTCTTCCTGCATGTCCTTTGAATAGGCGAGTGGCAGTCCCTTCATCACGACACTGAGTGAGGTGAAGGCAGCAATGATGCGGCCCGATTTCGCGCGCACGAGTTCGGCGGCATCAGGGTTCCGTTTTTGCGGCATGATTGACGAGCCGGTCGTCAGGCTGTCGGGCAGGTCGATGAATTTAAAGCCCGCGGACATCCAAACCACAATCTCCTCAGCGAACCGCGACAGGTGGGTGGCTGTAATTGCCGCCGCTGCCAGCGTCTCAAGCGCGAAGTCTCTATCGGACACGCTGTCGAGGGAGTTTCTCGTGGGACCGTCAAAGCCGAGTGCCGCCGCCGTCTGTTCCCGATCAATAGGAAAGGAGGTACCCGCAAGCGCTGCGGCGCCAAGCGGGCTCTCGTTGAGCCGCTTCCGAGCGTCGGCAAACCGACCTCTGTCCCGCGCCAACATTTCAACGTAAGCGAGGCAGTGGTGGCCAAAGGTCACCGGTTGGGCGGTCTGGAGATGTGTGAAGCCCGGCATGACCGTATCTGAATGTTCTTCGGCCTGCGTGACAAAAGCGTCTTGCAGCGCCGCCAACTGAGTGTCCAGGTGATCAATGGTGTCGCGCACATAGAGCTTAAAGTCTGTCGCGACCTGGTCGTTCCGTGAGCGTGCGGTGTGGAGCCGCCCTGCTGCTGGGCCAACGATTTCCGACAGGCGGTTTTCCACATTCATATGAATGTCTTCGAGCGACCGCGAAAAGGTGAACTGCCCAGCCTCTATATCTCGCGCGATTGTGTTGAGACCGTCGATGATTTGATCTGCGTCGCCCTTTGAAATAATACCCTTGTCGGCCAACATGGCACAGTGCGCCTTCGAGCCCTGGATGTCCTGGGCAGCGAAACGCTGGTCGAAGCCGATGGAGGCATTGATTTCCTCCATAATTTCATCTGGGCCATCGCCAAACCGGCCGCCCCACATTTTGTTGCTCATCGTTCTCGCTCCGGCGCCTGGTCCGGGGTGTTGGTGAGTAAGGAGAAAGGTTCCATGCGTCACCAAAGTCCAATAATTGTCGCCGTCGCCGCTTTGACGACCGCGCTAGTCATTGCGGGCATATACGTGACTTTTTGGGTTGAAAGCAATGTTGAGGCGGGAATTTCGGCTGAAAACCCAAACAGCGACCTGAAAGCCCATACGGTCGGCGAGATGGCAAATTTCGCCGTTTTTGAGACCCCAGAACGGCCTGACCCTGTTCAGTTTGTTGATGGTGAGGGTGAAACCCGGTCTTTCGAGGACTGGCAGGGTAAAGTGGTGCTGGTCAATTTATGGGCGACCTGGTGCGGCCCCTGCCGTCATGAAATGCCGGCTCTGGACCGATTGCAGGCGGAGCTCGGCGGCGATGAGTTTGAAGTTCTGGCAGTAAGCCTGGACCGGTCCGGACTTGATCTGCCCAAAACGTTCTACGAAGAGAACAATATTGAGCACCTTGGCCTCTATAATGATGCCAGTGCCCGCACGGGGGTGGCACTGGGTGTATTCGGGATGCCGACTACGGTTCTTCTTAATCGCGACGGAGAGTTGCTTGGACGCCTTGTGGGGCCAGCTGAGTGGGATGCGCCGGAGGCGATCGCGCTTATGAAGGCAGCGATTGGATCAGGCCAGTAAGGTCGCCTGCCTTTGTCTCAACCTCGATCAGACCGATGATCTGAGCCACATCCTTACCCGAGGCATCTGCGAGTGGCAGTGCACAGGTATGAATGATGTGATGGTTTCGGTACGGATCGCTGCGTGTGCCTATCGAGAAAATTGGCCCCCGCTCGTCATGGGCGCGCTGGCAGGTTGTTTCCCACCGTCTGATGGCCTCCGCCCGAGTGGAGGATATCATGCCGTCGCCGATCTCCTCCAAGTAGAAACCTGTTCTGTCTTCGCCAACAAGGTCTGAAAGTGCAGTCCCAAATAGTCGAATTTTGAAACGGAGTCCTGCGCTTCGTTCGATGTCGACAATGCTGATGTTGGGAAGCAGGTTTGGTATTTCCACTGGGTCAATTGCATTTCGGCGCGGGATGTCCGCGGAGGTGCATTTCGAACGCCAACACTCGTAGAGAGCAGTGGTTCGTGGATGAGTTGGCGAGTCGTAAAAGTGGAACTCACCCACCGGCAATTTACAGTCAGCCTTTTCAGGCCTGCTCCCGAGCGCACTCATTCCATCTCCCACACTCTCTTTCCCCAAAATCGAGTGGGTTTGGTTTTATCAGCAATGTGTTAATGACCGGTGAGATGAAGCATGCCCGTCCGAGCGGACTTGGCAGGATTTTCGTGGCTGGCAGCCTACCCTGCTAAAGATTTAAATCCGATCAAGTGTCGCTTGTGCGAACCGTTCGGCGGCGTCAGGTACAAACACAAAAAAGAGCGACGGGTCGACGAGCTCGAGCTCAAGAATGACAAAGCGACCTTCGACCATCACGCCGTCAACACGGGCATAGAGCGGCGGCTCATTAAAGTGGCGGAGCGCCTTTTGTGCCGCTTCGGCGGCAATCGGCTCGATTGGCTCAGCCGTCCAGGTTGGTTTGAAGGCCCAGTTTGACCGCCATTCGCCTTGCGCCGGGGTTTTTCTGACCATGTGAGAGGCTTGTCCGTTGAACAGGACCACGTTCAGTTCGCCATCTTCAATCTCGGGAAGAAATTCCTGCACCAGCCAAGGGCCTGGCGTTGGGGGGAATTCCCTATCTAGCGGTTGACCCCTTTCGATCAGACTGACGCCATATCCGCTGGCACCGATCGCTGGTTTCAGGACTGCGCGTGTCCAGTCTTGCTCGACCAACACGTTGTTTGCTTCTTTGGGGGTGGGGACCGTGATGGTTGCAGGCATGTCTATGCCCAAAGGTGCCAAGTCTTCCATGCCGGTCTTGGTCAGACTCCAACGTACCGTGTCAGCAGAATTGAAGAGCCTTTTCGTTCTTTCATCGACTGTGTTGATAAAAGACAAATATTCGTTGTGCCGCTCTGTTGATTGCCATGTGTCCCAGGCCGAACGAAAAACAACAGCATCAGCTTTTTCCGGGCCGTCGTTTTGTAGCCATGACGGGTCGTCCCAAATCACGCTCTCGACGGTACACCCGGCTTCCCTCAACGCTTCTGCATAGAGCTGGTCGCTGACCGTCAGCTCTTTATGCTCTCGGTCTGTTATGAGCGCGATCGTTTTTCTTGGCATGAACGACAAATCGAATGAACTAAGCGGCTGCTACGTATGGGTTCCTGCATCTAGCGGGTCGGAACAGGCGTGTCGCCGGAATAGTCATAAAAACCACGCTTGGTTTTGCGGCCGAGCCAGCCAGCCTCAACATATTTCACCAGAAGCGGACAGGGGCGATATTTGGTATCGGCCAAGCCATCATAGAGGACCTGCATAATCGAGAGACAGGTGTCGAGGCCGATAAAGTCCGCGAGCTGCAGAGGGCCCATGCGGTGGTTGGCCCCAAGGTGCATGGCTTTGTCGATGCCTTCGACAGTGCCGACGCCCTCATAAAGCGTATAGACCGCCTCGTTGATCATGGGCACCAGGATGCGGTTCACGATAAAGGCCGGGAAGTCTTCCGCGGTGGAGGCTTGTTTGCCCAGCCGGTCGACTAAGGCGCGCATCTCCTGAAACGTTTCATCGTCGGTGGCGATCCCGCGCACCAGTTCTACCAGTTCCATCACCGGCACCGGGTTCATGAAGTGCACGCCCATGAAACGTTCCGGTCGATCCGTGGCAGCGGCGAGCCTCGTAATGGAGATGGAGGAGGTGTTTGTCGCAAGGAGGGTGTGATCACTGAGATGAGGCGTCACGCTCTCAAATATTGCGCTCTTGATCTCTTCCTTCTCCGTTGCGGATTCGATGATCAGGTCAGCGGTCCCAACTTCTTCCAGGGTGACTGCAGGGTTAATGCGATCAAGAGCGGTCTCTCGTTCTTCTTCTGTAATGCGCCCGCTGGAAATTTGTCGGGTCATGTTTCCGGTAATGGTGGCAATCCCTGAATCGATCCGATCTGCCGATACATCGTGCAGGAGGATGTCATGGCCCGCGAGGGCGCAGACATGGGCAATGCCATTGCCCATTTGGCCAGCACCGATGACTGCTATTTTTTGAATGCTCATGAACGATCTCATCCTGACTATGCGGGAGTTTCCTTGGCGCCAGAGTAAACAAAAAACGGCGCCGCTGGAATCCCAGGGCGCCGTCTTGTTGTTTTTATTGAAAGGGCTTAGAGGCCGATTTTGCCGAGCTCTTCTTCAAGTTCCGGCACAGCCGTGAATAGGTCAGCAACCAGGCCATAATCTGCGACCTGGAAGATCGGGGCTTCTTCGTCTTTGTTGATGGCCACGATCACCTTTGAGTCCTTCATGCCAGCCAGATGCTGGATCGCGCCGGAAATGCCGACAGCGATGTAAAGCTCTGGAGCCACGACCTTACCGGTCTGACCGACCTGATAGTCGTTCGGTACGAAGCCCGCATCAACGGCCGCACGTGAGGCGCCAACACCGGCACCCAGCTTGTCCGCAATCTTCTCCAGCATTGGGAAGTTGTCGCCGGACTGCATGCCACGGCCACCGGAAATGATCACCTTGGCGGCTGTGAGCTCTGGACGGTCGGATACGGTCAGCTCTTCGCTTACATATTCAGACAGGCCTGGATTGTCGGATGACGCGTCTTCGATTGAGGCAGAGCCACCGTCGCCCGCTGCAGCGAAGGCAGTCGTGCGGACCGTGAAGACTTTCTTCGCATCGGAAGATTTCACAGTCTGAATGGCGTTACCTGCATAGATCGGACGCTCAAACGTGTTGGCGTCGATGACGGCTGTGATCTCCGAGATCTGCATCACATCAAGCAGTGCTGCGATGCGGGGCGCAACATTTTTGCCGCGGGTTGTAGCTGGCGCCAGGATGGCGTCATAGCCGCCAGCCAGGCTGACGACCAAAGCTGCGATTGGTTCAGCAAGGCCGTGATCATATTGGGCATCATCCGCCTTGATCACTTTGGCGACGCCATCAATCTTTGCAGCGGCTTCTGCGGCTCCGCCGCAGTCAGCGCCGGCGACCAGTACGTGCACATCGCCGCCAATGGCAGCTGCAGCCGTTACGGTCTTCGCGGTTGCGTCTGACAGCTCAGAGTTTGTGTGTTCAGCAATTACAAGATTGGTCATCCGATCACTCCTGCTTCCTTGAGCTTGCCGACCAGTTCAGCGGCCGATTCCACTTTGATACCAGCCTGGCGTTCTTCAGGTTCTGCAACCTTCAGCACTTCCAGGCGCGGGCTGACGTCAACGCCGACATCCGCGATGGCCTTTTCATCAATCGGCTTCTTCTTGGCTTTCATGATGTTTGGCAGCGAGGCATAGCGCGGCTCGTTGAGGCGCAGGTCGCAGGTGACGATCGCAGGCGCGTTCAGGCGAACTGTTTGCAGACCACCATCGATTTCACGGGTGACGTTAATCTTGTCGCCAGCGAGTTCGATCTTGGAGGCGAAAGTGCCCTGCGGCCAACCCAGAAGGGCAGCAAGCATCTGGCCCGTCTGGTTGCTGTCGTCGTCGATAGCCTGTTTGCCGACGATGACAAGGCCAGGCTGCTCTTCATCAACAATGGACTTGAGAATTTTGGCAACGCCAAGAGGCTCAACTTCATCATCTGTTTTGACGAGGATGCCGCGATCTGCGCCCATGGCGAGAGCGGTACGGATGGTTTCCTGTGCCTGCTGAGGGCCGATGGAGACAACAACGACTTCCGTTGCTGTGCCGGCTTCTTTGAGGCGAACCGCTTCTTCGACGGAAATTTCGTCGAATGGGTTCATGGACATTTTCACGTTAGCGAGTTCGACACCGGTCTGATCCGATTTGACCCGGATCTTGACGTTGTAGTCGACCACTCGCTTGACGGGAACGAGCACTTTCATTGAGGTGAACTCCTGCGCGTTGCCTGGCGTTTGCCTCAAGACTCAACCATTGGTCTCAAGGTTTGGGCGTTGGCCTAAAAAATTGATGGTCTCACTCACCCGGAAAAAGCCCAGTGCTCTGCACTGCGTTTTTTGTCTCTCCGGAAGAGGAAACCTGCTGTTTTCGGCGATTTTTGACGTCGCCGTCTTGGCGGTGCGGCAACCTAGTCCGAGGTCTTGGGACTGTCAATTGGCGGACAGGGCACCAAACGCCGCATCTGCCAACTTCATGAAACTATTATTGTTTTTTACTTGGCAAGACTGTCGATTTCAGAAAAAGACAAAGAACTTCGGTTCATTACTTGGTGGTGGTATATTTATGCACCTGTTGACGCGACTCACACGGCGAGAACTGTATGCCGCCGCGCTGGCTTCTGGGAGGATGCTATGGGTGCTTTAGCGCATAACCTGGAAGGTGCTTTGTCTCCCCGCCTTGAGGAGGAACTCCAGCGCCTACAGCCGGTCGATTATCGGTTGGCCGCTCTTATAGTTGTCGGTGGTGCGGGTGAACCCCATCAGATCGCCTATGCGACTCGTCAGTTTTGCGAGATGACAGGGTATGAAGGGCCGGATCTCGTTGGACACCCCGTTGGCTGGCTTTCAGGCCCGGACACTGATCCTATTGCTCTCTCCGACTTTCAAGCTGCGCTCAACAATGAAGAAGGCATCGACCTCGACATGCTCGCCTACACCAAAGCGGGTGTTTCCTTCTGGGGGCATCTCCAGGTGCAGCCAATCAATCGGGCCGACGGGGTGACCGAAGGGTTTGCGATCTACCTTACCCATGCGGAGAAGACACGCGCCAGCTATCTCAGCGACGTTTGGCAGCAGATCGAAGATGCCTGGTCAGACGACAGGCGCGACAATACCTAATTCTCGTTTTGCTCGGTGGCGACTTGCCTACCGATTGGCGCCGGGCGTCCACAGCACATCCGCGCGCCCTTTGTCGTTGCACCAGCGCGCTGCGACGAAGAGATAGTCTGACAAGCGGTTTAGATATTTGAGCACCGCCTCGCTGACCTTACCGGGTTCTGCTTCGCCGAGCGCGACACACAAACGTTCGGCTCGGCGCGAGACTGTTCGGGCATGATGCAGGTGGGCCGCCAATGCTGTGCCACCGGGCAGTATGAAGGAGTTCAGCGGTTCTAGATCTCCGTTCAGACGGTCAATCTCAGCTTCCAGCCAATCAACCTGCGCCTCGGTTACGCGAAGGGGCTCGTAGTCGAGGGGTTCGTCGCTCTCTGGGAAGCAGAGATCAGCACCGAGATCGAACAGATCGTTTTGAATGCGGCTGAGGGCTGCATCCATCTCTGGCAAATCAGTTGTGTGCAGTCGCGCCAGTCCCAGGACTGAATTCACCTCGTCGGTGGTGCCATAGGTTTCAACGCGCACGTCATGCTTTGCGACGCGGTCCCCGGTGCCAAGGGCCGTCGTGCCCTTGTCGCCAGTGCGAGTATAGATTTTGTTCAGAACAACCATGAGGCTGTTCTAACGCATCTGCTTAAACCCTGCCATAGGGCAGCATGCGTTTCAGCACGGAGTCTTTTTGTATGAAGTGGTGATAGAGCGCGGCGCCGAGATGAAGGAGGACCAGTGCAATCAGAATCTGGGCGTTGATTTCATGGAGCTCATGGAAGATCTCATGGAGGCTCTCATCAGCGCCTATATTGACACTGAAGGCGCCATAGGGACGTACGTCGAAGTCCGCATACATGGATTGGCCCATGCCGAACAAGGGCTGCAGAAAGGTGAAGAAGTAGAGTGCGCCGTGGCTGAGCTTCGAAGCGGTGACCTGCCATCCCGGCATGTGGTCCAGCAGCGCGGGCGGGGGATTGGTCCGGCGCCAGTAGAGCCGAATGAACATCAAAATGAAGACCGAAAGTCCCAGACTTGAGTGGATGACCAGCGTCTGCACTTTTTCATCCTGAGGAAGATCCCCCAAGGTCCAACCGGCGGACAGCATGACGATCATTAGCAGCGCGACAATCCAATGAAGTGTCTTGGCGACACCGTCATATTTGGTTTTTTCACTCGCGGTTTCGTCTGACATCTGACCCTCCCATTTCCGATGCTGGAAATAGGATGATCACATCTTTCTTTGCGATCAAGCGGCTTGTAACAGGCCCTGAGATTCTGCCTTTTTTAGCCGGTAACCAATAAGACCGCAGGTGAGGATTCCAATGTTCCCAACGAAGTCCAACAACATCCAATCGGTGAACACTTCTGCAACATAGTAGAAATAGTAGTTGAAGATGAAGAACGGCACCGATCCGATAAGCCCAAAGACCAGGAAAGTGTTTTGCCTAAATTCTGATATTGCGATGACTGTGCCCGCTAAGACGGCTTGAGCCCCGAAGCATCCGATTAATAGGGCGCTGGTGGTGTTGAGCATTTGATATTCTGGACGAAAGCCTAAGGTCTCTACCATGTGCGGTGCGATCAGGCACCACCCTCCGAGACCCAGAAAAATAGACGCCAATAAGTACTGAATGTGTTTCGCACGCATCTTTTCTTCCTCGCGCTATTGCTTGGGAACTCTATGCTTTTCAGGGTGTTGGAATCACTGGGGCAGACAGTCGCGGTCCACGTTTAATTCTATCAGCAGTAGCGATTCCCGCGACAGAGTTCTCGATCACTCGTTTCCCGGCCATTCTCGTCGTAGACGGTGCAATTGGGGGCGGAGTCGCACCACCTTTCTGCGGCGCGTTCTCGGGCTTCTGGGGTGCATGCCGTCAGCATGCTGATAAAAATTAGTGGCATGATAAAGCTCCGCATGACCTGTCCTATTTGTCGTCTTGTGGTGTGAAGGTGAGCAGGTCTGCCGGCTGACACTCAAGCACCTCGCAGATCGCGGCAAGTGTCTCAAACCGCACGCCTTTAACTTTGCCCGACTTCAAAAGGGAGAGATTGGCTTCGGTGATGCCGATGCGGGCCGCCAGGTCCTTCGATCGCATTTTTCGTTTTGCGAGCATGACATCAAGGGTCACCGTGATGGGCATAGATGTCCGCCTAAACTATCTGAGCGTTTTCTTTTGAAATCTCGACGGCTTCAGCCATGACCCAGGAGACAATGATGACGGCGCCGCCAAAGGTCAGCAAGGCAATGTCGTTGCTGGAGATGCTGATCGCGAGGGACCGTTCACCCGCCGGTTGATCGAAGGAGAGCCACACGGAAAGCGCCGCTTTGTAGAAAACGCTTACGGGGGCTGAGATCAAAAGTGCCCAACCCATTTTGGAGAGGCAGGCAACATTCTCGCGTTCAAAAAAGCTACCGGTCGCATAGAGCCTGAACAGGCGCTGCAGCTGGCCGAGTGCATATAGGAAGATGAGGAGGGGAAGGGCCGTGATGGCGATGGCGCCGAGCCTCTCCCCTGTTGTCAGAGGTCCATAGGCGGTGAGCGGCCCGGTAACTTCCAGTTCTTCCAAGCTCAATGTCATCCAAAGGAAGACCAACGCAATCGGCAGGGCGATGCGCAGCGCGGCGATCAGCCATTGAAAGCGTCCGCTGATCCGCCGGATACGGTCGCTGCGTTCGGTGGGGGCCATGGTTTTCTCCTGTCCAAACCGGAAAGAAAGCAAACCATGACCCAATAATTATTGTTTTACAATAATTATTTTCTGTAAAAAGACGCTAGGAGATGTTTTTCCGCCAACCGGCAATTGCTTCGCCGATCTCGTGGGGGCTGTCTTCCTGGATGAAGTGGGAGCCTTTCACGGTTACCTCATCTTGGTTCTTCCAGCTGCGGCAGAATTCACGCTGCGCCCCGATGAGGATCGCGCCGGGTTCGGCATTGATGAACATCTTTGGCAGGTCGTTTTCGGCCATCCAATCAGCATAGCTTTGCACGATGGCGACAACGTCCTCCGGTTCGCCGCCGAGGGGGATTTGTCGTGGCCAGGTGAGGGTGGGGCGCCGGTCTTCACCTGCATTGGTGAAAGGGCGGCGATAGACGGCCATTTCAGGCTCTGTCAAACCACGGAGCACCGATCCCGGCAGAACCGTGTCCACGAAGATGTTCTTTTCCAGCACCATTTCTTCGCCAGCTGGAGAGCGGAAGCCTTGAAACACGGCGGTGGCTTCCTTGCTCCATTCCGACCAGTCAATCGGGCGGACGATGCCTTCCATATAGGCTATCCCTTTCACCGCGTCGCGGTGGCGGTTCGCCCAGTCAAAGCCGAGGGCAGAGCCCCAATCGTGAATGACGAGGGTGACATTGTCGGTGACGCCAAGTGCCTCAAGGATGCCATCGAGATATTCCCGGTGCTCGACAAAGCGGTAGCTGCCTGGTCCAGGATTGTCGAGTTTTTCGCTGTCACCCATGCCGATCAGGTCTGGTGCAATACACCGTCCTTGGTCTTTGAGGTGGGGCATGATGTTGCGCCACAGGTAAGATGATGTGGGGTTGCCGTGGAGAAACACGATGGGGTCGCCTTCGCCCATCTCCACATAGGTCATCTTCTTGCCTTTGACCGTCACAGATTTTTTTGGGTGCTCTTCAACTGAAATGTCAGCGCTCATTTGTTTGATCCTGTTCCTGTTGGGGGTCAGGCGCCGGTGAAGTTCGGCGCACGTTTTTCCAAGAAGGCATTGATGCCCTCCTGTCCGTCTGGTGAGGCGGCTTGGGCAGCAATGGTCCTGCCTTCGATTTCCATCTGCTTCTCAAGACCGTTGTCAAACGTCTCCGCAAGAAGATGCTTGATCTTGCCAAAGGCTCTGGTCGGGCCATTCGCAAGAGTCCGGGCGATTGCCTCTGCCTCCGTCATTAGGTCATCGTCTGCCACAATGCGGGTCAGCAGGCCCCACTCCAACGCTTCTTCTGCGGTTAATCGGCGATTGGTGAGCATGAGCTCCTGCGTGCGGCGAAGGCCGATCAAGCGAGGAAGGAAATAGGAGGAGCTGCCATCCGGCGTGAGGCCCGCGCCGGTATAGGCCATGGTGTATTTCGAGCTTGCCGCGCCTAAGACAATATCGCCTATCATGGCGAGGCTCATGCCGCCGCCGGCGGCCATGCCGTTCACGGCGACAATGATCGGCTTCTCCATTCGGGCGAGTCGCGATACCGCCGCATGAAGCATGGTTGCCATCTCTGACAGACCGTCTCGAACCTTGTCACCAAGCGCTGCGAAGGAATTGAGGTCGCCGCCAGCCGAAAACATCTTGCCTTTGCCGGTTAGGATGACGGCTCGGATTGATGGATTGCCGTCGCAGATTGTGGTCGCTTGCAAAAGGTCCTGCATCATGGCGAGGGTCATGCCGTTCGCTGCTTCTGGCCGATTCAATCGGATGGTGGCCACGCACTCACTGGTCGTGACCTCTAGGTTCTCAAAACTCGGGAAGGTCATTCTCTCTCATCTTTCTTCATCTGAGACCCCTGGCCAAATGCACGGGCCGCTTTCAACACTTCGTTGGACAGCTGCGGGCTGTCGACGGCGCGGGCGAGGGCCATGCCGCCGACGCAAAGCGACAGCACACCCATGGCTGTTTGTCTGGCGTTCTCTTCGCCATCGAGCAACTCAATGAGCCTTTCGATGGAGATGCCGAGTTCGCCCTCGAAGACAGATGGCAAATCGCCGCCTGCCTGCGCGAATTCCCGTGCGAGTGATGCAAATGCACAGCCTGCCTCCGGTGTGTCGCGGTGTTTGGGCGTCAGGTAGGTATTCAGGAGGTGCGAGAGCCGCTCCTCGCTCGAGCGTTTGCGGGCGGAGCCAATCCATTTTTCTCGATGATCAAAGGCTTCGTGAAAGGCTGCTTCAATCAGTGCGTTCTTGTCCGCAAAGTGGGCATAAAAGGCGCCATGGGTCAGGCCCGCGGCCGCCATAACGTCTGCCACTTTTAGGCCGGCAATGCCCTCCCGTCGGATCAGTTTGCTGGCTGCTGCCACAATGCGATCGCGGGTTTCCTGTTTCTCATCGGATCTTTTTCCCATTTTTTGAGCGTGCCCATAGTAGGCCTCAGAGTCAAGTTTCGTATGATGATCATCATGCGAAATGACCAAAAGAAAACGGGGCCGAAGCCCCGCTCTTTGGCTCTACACGAGGACCGGGTTAGAACTGATACCCGTAGCGAACGCCGACATTGCTGATGCCCTCATTTTCCGAGCAGAGGCTGGCGTTTGAGATGTGCTCAAAGGTCAGCATTACTCTATGAGCTTCCGTTACCTCGTAGCCAAGCGACGCGGACTCGTGGAAGTTCCACACGCATCCAAGTTCGTTGCTCACGGTGGATTTGCCAGTTTCACCATCATGCAGTGCAAAGCCGAAACTGCCTTCGACAAACATCGGACCCCAGAAATTGTAGTCCCAGGTAAGGCCGGTATAGATGAAGCTTGTCGCGTCATCATGTGTTGCTATGGTGGCGCCAACATGTGGACGTGGCGCCCATGCCCATTCAAGCCATTCCGGGCTGTCAAACAGCACTTCCAAATTGATGTCTACGCCGTCTTCCTGCGTATCGCCCCGAAAGAGCGACATTTCGTGGTTTAGAACACCAATCCGCACTTCATTGTCGGCAGCTTGCGCGCCTGAGGCGACACTGACGGCCACTGCGACTGACAAAAGGCCGGTCATGAGTGTTGTTTTTATTTTCACTGTAACCCCCGTGGATGCGCTCAAGATAATCGGGACGATTTAGCGCTTAGATTGCTTCGTCTAAGGGACAATATCGACGAATAAATTTCAATGCGTAAATTATAGGCTCTGGATTACTTGTTTACCGTCCCAAGCCTCGCATCTCTCCCGAATTTTGCGGAAAAGTTGCCCTTTTGCACCACTGATTTCCGACAATTCAATCACGGTTCCAGGGTGGCTTTCCGCTGTGAAGTAGACAAACCGTCCGTCAGGACTTCCCGCATAACCTGATTGGCCAATGGTGAGGCCGCGGGTTTCCGCCGCCGCTAGATCCTTGTCAAAGCTCTCTGTCCAATAGGCGACATGCTGCAGACCAGTGTGCCCGGCATCGACAAAGTCTCGATACATAGAAGGCGCTTCGTTTCGTTGCTGAATGAGTTCTATTTGAAGGGGACCGGCGTTCGCGAGTGCGATTGAAACATCAATTTCTGAAGGGGTGCCCTTGTAGCAAAAGTCTTTGATAGGTGCGTGTTCTAGATAAAGCCAAGGGCCGACGCCCATTACCGTTGCCCAATAGTCGATCGCCGCTTCGATGTCAGGGACAACGTAGCCATTTTGGCGAATCTCTCCGAAGAACCGGCTCATGGGTCAGTTTGATGTGAGATAGAAGGCGGTCATCACAATGACAATCGCGGCAAATTGGAGGCCGACACGCCACCGCATCAGAGTTTGCGAACGGCCGGCTGATCCGCCACGCATCATGTTCCACAAACCCGCCAGCAGGACGAGCACAACAGCCACGAGAGCAATTGGGATGAGGAAGGTAAAAAATAATTCGATCATGCAGTGTCCTTAACTCTTCAATGTATTCGTTGTTCCCAGTGCCGCTTATGTCAGAGCGACGCGAGGAATCTGTCTACTTGGTCCATCACCTCATCCTTGTCCAAGAGGACTGCCTTTCCGTGGCTCCCCCAGCCGCCAGCATCAATGAGGATGGGATGGTCTGAAGGCGGTGATGGCAGGACATGATAGGTGATGTTGGGTTTGTTTGCGGCCAGTTCTTCAGAGTAGGTCTTCAGGGTTACGGGATCGCCAGGGTCCTGAATGATGAGGATTGGCAGCGAGAGAGTTTTGCCGGTCTCCAGGGGACGCGGCCCGTCACCGCCCAGGCCAAACAGCGTGGTGGCACTCCAAAGTGTCGGACCAAGCAGGGACCGGGGCAGCCCCAAGATTGCCTGCATCCCGCCCAGCGTCGCGCTCTGAGGATCAAGCAGAGGATCGATGAGAACCAGTGCTTCCATGCGGTTGTCGCGTGCCGCCGCTTCGATGAGCGTTGCGCCACCCATAGAGACCCCGGAGCCGATTATGGGCAAGCCTGGCGCAAGCTCTGCAATCATGTCCAACGCGGCGAGGACATCTCGGTGTTCTTCTGCGCCGAAAGTTAATCGACCGTCCTCGGTTCGATCAGAACTCCCATGGTTTCGAAGGTCGATGGCCATGACGTGGTGTCCGCGTTTTACCAATTCCGCGTAATAGACAAGACCGCCTGTGTGGAATTCTTCTTTATTTCCGTTGGCACCATGGACGTAAAGAACGACTGAACGCGCGTTCTCAGCGGGCATCCACCAAGCGCTGAGCGACAAGCTTTCGGAGGCGACAGGTATTGAGACGTCGTCATAGTCGAGGCCAACATCCGCGGGGCCTGCGGTGAAGGGCGTGCTTTGCGCTTGAACGAGCTGCGCCGGCAGGATGCCGATAAACAGCACAGCCCAGACCACAACCAAAAATGCGGCGACTCCTAGCGCAATTTTTTTCATTTCCGCTCCCCAACCGGTTCAGCCTGCACAATGGGGGATGTGTTTTGGCGTTCCAAGGAAAAACCGGCCACAAATGCGGCCGGTTCTGTCAATTGGATCTAATGCCTGCTTAATTTGCGGTGTCCAAAACCCGCCGCGCAATGACCTGCGCTTGGATCTCCGCCGCTCCTTCGAAGATGTTCAAGATGCGGGCATCATTCATCACCCGGCTCACGGGATATTCCAGGGCAAAACCATTGCCGCCATGGATTTGCAGCGCGTTATCAGCGGCGGCCCAGGCGACGCGCGCGGCGAGCAGTTTCGCCATGCCTGCTTCCAGGTCACACCGACGCCCTTCGTCTTTCTCGCGCGCCGCGAAATAGGTCAGCTGACGCGCTACCATGATTTCGATCGCCATCGATGCGATTTTTCCAGAGACACGCGGGAAGCTCATGATGGGTTTGCCGAACTGGATGCGTTCTTGCGCATACCGCAGACCTAAGTCCATCGCGCATTGGGCGACCCCTACGGCGCGGGCAGCCGTCTGGATGCGGGCGGATTCAAACGTTTGCATGAGCTGCTTGAAGCCTTGTCCTTCCGCACCGCCGAGCAGGTTTTCGGCTTTCACTTCGAAATTGTCGAAGCCGATTTCATATTCCTTCATGCCGCGGTAGCCGAGGACTTCGATCTCGCCGCCGGTCATACCTTCCACCGGGAATGGTTCATTGTCATTGCCACGTGGCTTTTCCGCGAGCAGCATGGATAGGCCTTTGTATCCTGGCTCGTCATTGGTGCGGCAGAGAAGCGTCATGACGTCTGCGCGGGCGGCGTGGGTGATCCAGGTTTTGTTGCCGGTGATTTTGTAAACGTCGCCTTCCAGACGGCCGCGGGTGCGCAGGCTGGCGAGGTCAGACCCTGTGTTGGGTTCTGTAAAAACCGCCGTGGGCAGGATTTCTCCGCTTGCGATCTTCGGCAGCCAGTTGTTTTTCTGCTCGTCGGTGCCGCCGCCGAGAATGAGTTCCGCCGCAATCTCGGAGCGCGTGCCCAAGGACCCCACGCCGATATAGCCGCGGGAGAGTTCTTCCGAAACAACACACATGCTTTCTTTGCCGAGGCCCAGACCGCCAAACTCTTCCGGAATGGTCAAGCCAAAGACGCCGAGCTCCGCCATTTGAGAGAGGACGTCCAAGGGGATGTACTCATTCTTCAGATGCCACTCATGGGCATGCGGCGTGACCTGTTCTTCAGCAAAGCGGCGCATCTGATCGCGCACAGCGGTAAGTGTTTCGTCAAGACCACTGTCACCATAGGTCGCTGCGCCGTCGGCTTCCGTGATCAGTTCTGCGATCCGTGCGCGAACCGCGGCAGTGTTCCCCAATTCACAAAGAGTCTGAACGGCCGGCACCATCAGCATGCGTTGGTCGTCCTGGGTGAGGCCCAGATCCTGCGGGCGGAGTATTTCGCCCTGGCTCATGGGGATGCCACCATACATCTGCCAAAGATATTCGCCGAAGGCTGCCTGCACGAGCAGAGCTTCCAGCTCGCCAAATCGGCCTTCCTGCGACATGCGGTCGGCATAAGCGTGCAACTGGCGGAGCGCTTCAACATAGGTCGCCATCCACGCGAGGCCATGGCCTGCGAACTGATCCTGCTCAAGGAGAGCTGGTTTCACCTTACCGTCCGCGCTCACCTGATCCCGCACAGCGGCGGCAGCGCGGGCCAGAAGCGTATCGGCGGCACCTACACCCTCAGCCGTGAGGCTCGTCAAGTTGTCGAGAAGGAGGGTCGTGCGGGTTGCTTCTGCGAGGCTCATTCAGGTCACCGAATATTGGAATGGTGGAATACTCAAATTTGGCGCGCACTTTAGCGCTTTAGCGGGTGAAATACGACTCGCGCACGAAAAAGCAAGGTCCTGTAGAGGCGCAGCGTGTCAATCGGTCGCATATCTGTCACACTTCAATGGGAATTGTCGGAATGTCCTTTGGGGGGAACCATGAAACGTCTTATTTCGAGCCTGCCTTTTCAGCAGCAGCGCCGTGCCATTGTTGCAGGTCTGGGTGGTCTTGCGGCACTTGGGCCGGTGCGGCTTGCGCATGCCGCGACGAACCCGAAGGTTGTGGTGATTGGCGCGGGTGCAGCTGGGCTCTCAGCATCCAAGACCTTGAGTGCTGAGGGTGTCGACCATGTGGTGATCGAAGCCGGCGGCCGGATTGGTGGACGCGCCTTCACAGAAAGCAGCACGTTCGGCATTCCCTGTGATGTTGGCGCCCATTGGCTGCACAATGCTGAGAGCAACCCGCTTGTTTCGTTCGCCCGGCGTTCGGGCACGCGTGTCTATGAATCCGGTGACATCGAGGGGTTGTTTGCCAAAGGCGAATGGCTGGAAGGTGACGATGAGGACGAGATCTGGGATGAAATCGAGGATGCGGCCCGCGCGATAGAGCGTGCCGCCGAGCGCAATCGAGATGTCTCTCTGCGCTCTGTTATGGACAGCGCCACTAGTCCGTTGGCAGCCTTTATGGTGGGTGCTTATGAACACGCCGCATCGGTTGGTTCGCTTTCGACCTTGGATTGGTATCGACAGGAAGAAGGAACAGACATGTTCCCGGAGGGGGCTCTGGGAACAATTGTTGCGGCCTGGGGGGCTGGTGTGCCTGTTCAATTCAATACGTCCGCGACCCGCATTGATTGGTCCGGCGGTGGTGTGCGGGTTGAGACCAGCGCAGGCACCATTGACGCGGAGGCCGCGATTGTCACCGTTCCGACGTCGGTTCTTTCTAAAGGGGCCATTCGATTTGGTCCCAACCTGCCGCAAAAAACCGAACAGGCAATCAATGATCTTCCCTTGGGGTCTTACAATCACATTGTGTTGCAGATGACCGGGAACACGTTCGAAGTCGCGCAAGACACGATGCTGTGTTATGCGGGCAATGGTGGAACAGCAGGTCTGCTTGTGAATGCGGGCGGGTCAGGCCTCACCTATTTCGATGTAGCCGGGGATTTTGGTGCTCGACTCGTTCGTCAAGGTGAGGGCGCAATGGTTGAGTTTGCTCGCGCGGCGCTACAGGACATGCTTGGCGGGGAGGGTCTTGCAAGTCTCAAAAAAGCGAAAGCGTTTCCCTGGGAGGCCAACCCGCTGGCGGGCGGCGCCTATAGCGCTGCGAGACCCGGTAAGTCGCGGGCCCGTGAGCACTTAAAGGATCCGGTTGCGGATCGTCTCTTTTTTGCAGGGGAGGCGACCAGTATCTCAACACCCGCCACGCTGGACGGCGCGATCAGAGAAGGCGCCCGTGCTGCGCGTCTTGCCGCAGATGAGGTGACGTAGCTCCTCAGACGGCAAGCGGGATAGCTCAACTAAGAAAAGCCAAACGCGAATCCGACCTCCCGTCGCAGGTTATGCGGCCAATCACTCTGCGGCTTGCAGCGGTGATTGCTCGTCTGCCAGATTGGCTGTGTAGGTTTTCATCTCTGAGAGAATCCACTCCTTGAAGACACGAACTTTTTCCAACGCGGCATCTTCGGGGCGGTGTGCGAGAAAATAAGCCGAGCTGCCGCGCCCGTCATTCGGAAAGGGTTCGACGAGTTGCGAGCCCGCGAGTGTGCGCTCCGCCAACGGGGACATGGACAGTGCAACGCCCTGTCCGAGGAGTGCGGCTTCAAGACCGCCTGGGATTGTATCAACCCAAAGATCGTTGGCCGGTTGAAAGTCCTCAACGCCCTGAAGCGTCAGCCAGTCCTGCCATCCCGTCGGTCGCGGTGTGCAATGGATAAGCGTCTGCTTCTCTAGGTCGGCAATGGACTTCACCTGCGCGGCAATTTCGGGCGCGCACAGAAGGATGGTTTTTGTTTCGAGCAGTTTGGCCACACCGGGCCCGGTCGGTTCAACCCGCATGTTACGGATGCCCATGTCGACCTCATCCGTCTCGAAATTGGCCACCTCATGTTCCGTGGTGATAGAGACGTCTATGTGGGGATATTTCCGTCGGAACTTTGGGAGAAGCGGGATGAGCACCGCACTGGCAAACAATGGCAATACGGAGAGTCTCAATGTTGTTGCCTCTGGCGTACTGCGAACGTTGGCGGTGGCCGCCGCAAGCTCTGCGAAGACTGAGTCGACTGTTGCTTTATAGGCTTGGCCTGCTTCTGTAAGCGAAAGAGCCCGCGTCTGGCGCCGGAAGAGGGGCGTGCCTAAGGAGTGCTCCAGGGCTTTGATCCTGTGGCTCACCGCTGAGGGTGTGAGGTTGAGAGCTTCTGCTGCTTGCTTGAAGCTTAAGGTCCGGGCTGCATGATGAAAGGCATGCAGGCTCGTCAGCGGCGGCAGTTCTGATCTGTGCGGCATGGTGAGGCTCCTTTTGCGGCCTCTCAATTTAGGGTCGCTATGGCTGAACCTCATTCACCCATCTTTGCAAATCGCGCTGCGTAGAATGAAATAGCGGTTGCTATGCGAGTGCCCCGTTAACCAGTCAGGCCTTTTTGAAGTGCCGCCGATGCTGCGTCGGCGTGGTGCCAACCCAGGCTGCAAAGGCGCGCCGAAAGGTGTTTTCGTCTGCATAGCCAATTTTTGCACCGATCTCAGCAACGCTTTGTTTGGTCATTTCAAGCAGGCGCATGGCCTCCTGCATGCGAATGCTTTGAATGAAGTCCTGGGGTGTTTGTTGTTGAACGCGCAACAGACGCCGATGGAGCGTGCGTGGTGACATTTTGAGATGGGAAGCGAGGCTCGCGACGCTGATGTCGTTTGATACTTGGTGCCTTACCCACGTTTCCGCCTTGTCGACGAACGGGTCTCTACTCATGAAGTGCCACGGAATGGCGTAAGGCCGTTGTGAGGTGCGACCGCCATCTACCACCATAAACTTGGCGCAGAGGTGCGCTGTTTGGGGATCCGCCAGCCGGCGGATCACATGGAGTGCGAGGTCGAGATAGGACGTGCCGGCTGCTGAAGTGATGACGGACCCGGCATCAACGACTATCTCGTTGGACCTCAACTCAATGGAGGGATAGCGCTCGCAGAATGCGGATGCCAACCACCAGGTGGTCGTGGCCGGTCGACCATCGAGGGCGCCCGCCTCCGCCAATAGGAAGGTTCCTGTGCAGGATGCCGTTGTGATCTCTTGATGGTCCGTTGTGTGCGCCAGATGCTGGATCAGCGGTTTCAAAGCCGTCAGCGTTTCATGCAGGTCGCCGACCGCTTCAATGCCAATGCCTGAGACCATCAGGACGTCCGCATCTGCGCTGTCCGCAAGCGATCTATCAGCAGGCACCTCGTGGCCGTTGGATGCCCTTACCGGTGCGCCATCAGGGGTTAAGATTTTCGTCTGGAACAATGCGGTGCCGCCGCCTGATTGACGATTGATTGCGTTCGCTGTGCTGAAGAGGTCTGCGAGTGCATAGACGCTTGAACCGATGCAGCCATCGAAGGCAACCAGGCCGATTGTTTTTGTCATGATATGACTGATTCTGCATTAAAAATGTCTAATCAGACAATATTTGCGTCTCGCCAGCCTGTCTAGGGTCCGTCCATTCACCCAATCGGAAAGGACTTTGACCATGACCCTCGAACTCTGGATTTTGTTCGCAACCCTATGTTTGGCGCTGTTTATTTCGAGCGTGCCTTTGTTTCGAGCCATGCGCCAGCAATGGGGCTTCAAAGCCATGCTGGGTCCTCGGGACGGGCTGCCGCCGCTCACAGGGTGGGGCGGACGGGTCGTCCGGGCCTACGCCAACTTGATGGACAATCTGATCCTGTTTGCTGTGGTGGTGTTCACGGTGCACCTGGTCGGCGCGTCCAATGAGATGACGGCGTTTGGTGCCCTTATCTTTTTCGTCTGCCGTGTGGCGCACGCCGTTTTCTATATCGGAGGGGTTCCCGGTCTTAGAACGGTTGCCTATCTCGGCGGGGTCGGCGGTCTCGGCCTCATGGCGGCGCAACTTTTCTAATGCGCGCCACATGGGTGAACCAGTTTCATCCAGCACGTATTTTGATCATTTGTCGAGCTAGCGGTGCCCGTGAGATTTTTCTGAAAACGCATTCAGACAATCGGAGTGGTCATGCGCCAGCTAACCTTCATCGAACCCGGCAAGCTTGAATGGTGGGATGTGCCTGCCCCGAAGATCGCGGCGGACACAGACGCGATTGTCCGTCCCCTCGCTGTGGCCCGGTGTGATCTGGACTATGCGACCATCATCGGCACCGGATTGCAGGGCGGGCCGTTTGCCTTCGGTCATGAGACCGCCGGCGAAGTTGTTGCGGTCGGCGACAAAGTCACCTCGGTCAAAGTGGGCGACAAGGTCATTGTGCCGTTCCAGATCTCTTGCGGCACGTGCGACAATTGCCGTCAGGGTTGGACCAATGCCTGCAAGTCGGTCACGCGCGGTGCGGTCTATGGCATGAAGCCGATTTGCGGCGAAGAGTTCGGTGGCGCGCTTTCCGAATTCATGCACGTTCCCTTTGCCGATCACATGTTGGTGCCGCTGCCGGAAGAGGTGCGGCCTGAAGTGCTTGCCGGCGGCTCAGACAATATCGCCGACGCGTGGCGGACGGTGGCGCCTTACATGGACAAGTATGAAAACGCGTCGGTGCTTGTTATCGGCAGCGGGCGGGGTGTCAGCATCTATGCGGTGCAGGTGGCGATCGCGCGCGGGGCAGGCCGGGTTGTTTATGCGGAGATCGGCAAGGGAAGTGAGGCCATGCGCCTTGCCCAGGAAATGGGGGCGGAGGCGCAGCTTGTTCCGTCACCTGCCGATGTAAAGTCGCTGGGATCTTTCAACATCACCGTGGACTCGTCTGGCGACCTTGAAGCCATGAAGCTCGCGGTGCGCTCGACGGGCGCGAACGGCACGTGTACGAGCATCTCCGTCTTCTTCGACAATGCGGTGCCGTTCCCGATGATGAGCATGTACACCAAGGGCATTAGCTTCCATACGTCTCGGGTTCAGGGGCGCGCACTCCTCCCGCAAATCGTGGACGAAGTGAAGTGTGGCCATTTCCACCCTGAAAAAGTCACCTCTCGGGAAGTGCCGTTTTCCGACGCGGCTGAAGCGATGGATGATCCGGCGCCCAAGATCGTCTTCACCAACGATTGGGTGTGACGCCAGACCACTGTTTGTCCGTTAACCTCTTACAAGCTCTGCAGCCGCTTTTTGCGGCGCGGCGGCGGGTGTGCTAGTCGAGCCTCAGTAAAAGTGAGAGACTGAGGCTCATGAGCGATCAAAAACCGTTTCAGCACGATAAAGACCGGCCCTGGATTTTTCGCACCTATGCCGGCCATTCCACGGCGGCTGCGTCCAATGCACTTTATCGGGACAATCTGTCCAAAGGGCAGACAGGCCTCTCCGTCGCCTTCGACCTGCCGACCCAGACGGGCTATGACGCAGACCACGTTCTGGCGCGGGGCGAAGTGGGCAAGGTCGGCGTCCCCATCAGCCATCTGGGTGATATGCGCCAGCTGTTCGATCAGATCCCGCTCGAGCAGATGAACACGTCCATGACGATCAATGCGACGGCGGCTTGGCTGCTGGCGCTCTATATCGCGGCGGCGGACGAGCAGGGTGCGGACCGCGCAAAGCTCACGGGCACGGTGCAGAACGACATCATCAAGGAATATCTTTCCCGCGGGACATATGTCTTTCCGCCAGACCCGTCCTTGCGTCTCATCTCCGACATCATCTCCTATACCTATCGGGAGATCCCCAAGTGGAACCCGACCAATGTCTGCTCCTACCATTTGCAGGAAGCGGGTGCGACGCCGGTGCAGGAACTCGCCTTTGCGTTGGCGACAGCGCAAGAAGTGCTGGACCGGGTTAGAGTCAGCGGTCAGGTGCCGGATGCTGACTTCGCCCGCGTGGTGGGGCGTATCTCTTTCTTCGTGAATGCCGGTGTACGCTTCGTCACCGAGATCGCGAAGATGCGGGCCTTCGTCGATATGTGGGACGAGATTTGTTCAACACGCTACGGCGTCGAAGATCCGAAGCTTCGCCGCTTCCGCTATGGCGTACAGGTGAATTCTCTGGGTCTCACGGAACAGCAGCCTGAAAATAATGTGTACCGCATACTGATTGAGATGCTGGCGGTGACGCTGTCGAAGGATGCACGGGCACGCGCGGTGCAGTTGCCGGCCTGGAACGAAGCGCTTGGTCTACCCCGTCCCTGGGATCAGCAATGGTCATTGCGTGCTCAGCAAATCCTCGCCTTTGAAACAGACCTTCTCGAATACGAAGATTTGTTCGAGGGCTCCACCGTCATGCAGGCGAAGGTCGATCAGCTCAAAGCAGATGCGTTGGAGGAATTGAGCGCGATTGAGAAGATGGGCGGTGCCGTGGCGGCCATTGAGAGTGCCTATATGAAACAAGCGCTGGTGGAGTCGAATGCAGAGAGACTCGGCCGGATTGAAAGCGGTGACATGGCTGTGATCGGCGTGAACAAGCAGCTGGAAACGGCGGCGTCGCCGCTTGGGACCGGCGATGAAGCCATAATGGTTGTGCCGCCGGAAGTGGAGCAGGCACAGATTGCCAATCTGGAAGCGTGGCGGGCGGCGCGGGACGATAACGCCGTGAAGGAGGCGCTTGCGGACCTGCGATCTGCGGCGAAAGAGGGCCGGAACATTATGGAGCCGTCGATTGCCTGTGCGAAAGCCGGTGTCACGACGGGCGAGTGGGGCGAAGTGCTGCGCGGTACGTTCGGTGAATATCGGGCACCAACGGGCGTGGGCACGAGCGCGCGGAATGATGTGTCCGGGCTCGATCCCATTCGGGCGGAAGTGGATGCGGTGTCAGCCAAGCTTGGTCGACGTCTCAAGTTCCTTGTGGGCAAGCCGGGTCTTGATGGCCATTCAAATGGTGCAGAACAGATCGCGGTGCGGGCCCGGGACTGCGGCATGGATATTGTCTATGACGGCATTCGCCTGACGCCAGAGCAGATCGTGCAGGACGCGATTGACGGGAAAGTCCACGTGATTGGCCTCTCCATCCTGTCCGGCTCTCACGTGCCGCTTGTCAAAGAAGTCATGACACGTCTCAGCGATGCGGGCCGTTTGGATGTACCGGTGGTGGTGGGCGGTATTATTCCGCCAGAAGATGAAGAGGCGCTCAAGGCTTCCGGCGTGTCCGGCGTCTATACGCCCAAGGACTTCGATCTCAACAAGATCATGAGCGACATTGTTCGAATCGTGGACACCGACAGCGCGGCATAGACGACGAACTTGATTTCTCTATAGCCGTCAGACATCCTTTGCTGGAAAAATGCACAAATCAGTTTAGGGGTGAGCATCTTGAAGAATGGTATTTTGAAGCTCGCAGGCACCGTGCTAGTGGCAATCAGCGTGAGCGCCTGCAGTGGCAGTTGGTCTTCTTCAAACACGATCCGGTCAGGTGCCGCGGTGGCAGATGGCGTTAAGCGACCGATGGACCAGATCATTGTGACGGAAGAGGACATTACTGATCAGCCTTACCGAGTGATCGGCGACATTGATGTTACTGTCAACAAAACTACGCTGTTCCATCCAGACCCGACCCGCGCATTGGTCGATCAGGAGCTTCGCGAAGAGGCTTATAAGGTTGGTGCCGACGCGGTCGTCCTAGTGCGATATGGGTCGGTCGGCGTTAGCATGATGTCCTGGGGCTCACTTGATGGGAAAGGCCGGGCCGTTGCGTTTACAGAATAGTGTTGCGTTGATTTCGGGCTTATTGGTTTTGGCCGCTTGCGCTCGTGCCGCGCCGTCACTGCCGTCAGCGGCGTCGGTCTCTGCTTCTAGTCTTACTGAAGCTGAGCGATCTATGTCTTGTGCGGATATCGAGGTGAAACTTGATGAGAACAAGCAGGAAAGTCAGCGCCTCAATGACGTCATCAACGGCAATCGCGACCAGAATCAGGCCGTTGGTTATGTTGCTGCTGTTGCCTTCCCTCCGCTTGCCCTTGCGACTGAATCCAACACCGAAGAGAAAGAGGGTCTTGATCGTCTCCAGGCGGAACGGGATCAGCTCTATCGTGTTAAGCGTGTCAAGGCTTGCTAGAACGACATTGGGTGGCTTGGCAGCGCGGCTTAGACACCAGCTTGCCACCCAAATAGGCAGAACACTGAATTTAGATTGTGCAATTGGCAGTTGCGCATCCCTCACGCACCACCAGGCTCACTGAAAAGTTAGCGTTAACACACTTTCGCCCCATTTCAGGGCTGGTTTCGCCGCAAAGCTTGAGCAAAACTTAAGGCCTGGATCTTCGATTTGTGCGGCGTACGGAGATTTGGAGGGGAATTGCTGCTCTACGCTGATGGCTGCCTTTCCCGTTCTGCAACGTAAGAGAGGTGCGCCATGAGCTGGGGGCAAGATAGCCACAAACGGGACGAAGAGCTGCGAGCTGCGGCTGAATACGGACGGCGTGCCGAGCCGCTTCCCGATATCCACATGCATTCGGTTCTGACGCAGGCTGACGCCGAGTATGGCGACGAGCTTCGAGACCGACGCGCCCGCCAGGAACATTTGGAGCGCGAGATTGTCGCCCTGGGGCGTCGCCTCGCAGCGCCCATCAAAGATGAAGATGAGAAGCCCCGGCGTGGCTGGTTCCGTCGCAGTGCCAAAGCAGGGGAGGCGTAAAGGTCATGAAATTCACTTCTTCTGCTCTCGTCAGCGACGATCAACGCCACAAGATCAATGAGAATTTTATCGCCAGTCAGCGCGATGCTCGGTACCGGCCTTTTTATTTCGGGGCCATCCTTTTCACGGTGCTTGTCGCCGCCAGCGCGCTCTTTGTGGACTATATGATCGTCACGGAGTTCTGGACACGGGCGCTCGCCAATGAGTTCCTGGAGCTGCCGGGATCGCTTGCGAGTTCGGTCGCATTCAAGAGTCTACAGGTTCTATTCGCAACGCTGGCTGCCCACATTTTCATTGAACATATGGGCGTGTTCGGACGGGCAGTGTTTGTCCGGGTTCTTTTCCTGCTGGCGCTTACCATGCTGGGCGGTGTCGGTTTGCTTCTGGCTTTGATGTCCCTGCCTGCGGGTCTTGCGGATGCGGGCCTCGGTGGCAATGGCGCCTCTCTTGGCTCGGCGCTGTCGAGCCTTGGTATTGAGACAGAAGCTGCCCGCGAAGCTGCCGTGGCGCAAACGGGTCTTGATGAAGCGCGCGCGTACCAGCCGGTGCTCTGGATGGCATCGCTTGGTGTCATCTTCCTGGTTGTGACCGGTGTTGCAGCGCTGTTCCTGCATTACGCGTTGATCAATCTGAAGAAGCTCTTTGAAACGCGTGACTTTGGTGAGCGCCGCGCCGACATGAGCCGTCTTGCCGCTCTGGAAGCTGAATATGCCCGCAACCGCGAGACGCTGATTGATATGGAGCGGATGGACCATCGCCGCAACATGCTCTGGACGCGCCTTATGGACTCTTGCCGCGCTTATGAGCGCGGTCTTGAAGGGACCCGAACCAATTATCTGACGGGCCGCAAAGTGCGCGCGCTTCCGGCACCTGGTCGCAAGCGTCAGGAGCAGGCGGCTGCAGAAGAGCGTAGCGAGCAACTGAAAGCGTGCGCTGATAGTCAGCAGATTGCGCGCTATGAAGCGATCTTTGAAGATTGGTGGTCGCGTCGGCAGCGCATGTCCGTCAATGATGGCGCGGCACGCGAGGCGGTTGGCGAGGTCCTGCCGCCGGTAAATACAAGCCGCCGGGTTCCGATCAATAAGGCAGCGGAGTAAGGCACATGAGGCGGTTTGGTGGCATTGTTGCCGGTGTTTTGGTGAGTGGTGCGCTGGCTCTGGGCTTTCTGTCTGGGAGTGCCGACGCCGCTTTGTCCAATGAAACCGCTGCGCCGACCCATCTTGTGATCGGTCTCGATCTCTCCAAATCCAATCCGCTGGTAACGAGTGACGTGTTTGCGGCGCAGGTGGCGGACCGTCTTGCCGAAGAAATCCGGGAGCTCCCGGTTCGCTCCAAAGTGACCGTGCGTTCCTTCGGTGTCTACGACACGGGCTCCAACCCGCTGCGCATTGATCAGGTGATCTCGGCGCGGGCCCGCCCTGCAGATGTCGCCGATGGCATTCGGGCGCTGGTCTCCAACCTGCCGCGTCTGGTGGCGGAAGGACGGCTTGAAGCCCAAATGAAAACCAACATCGTGCCATTTCTTGAGACCATGGCGGGTGGCATCGATTGCACCAAACCCACCAAAGTCGTGCTGCTTACCGATGGCGCGGAGGACAGTGAGCTCGGACGGTTGACCCGCAACGGGGGCCAGCTGCCGCCTGCTCAGGCCGGATCCTTTTCCGGCTGTGGCGAATTATTGATGCTGGGTCTTGGCCGCGGCTTTGATAGTCCAAGCACCACCGCGCGCTTTCGCACCGCCTGGACGGAATGGTCCGATACAGCCGGTTTCGAGCGCTTTGTCGGTCTCTACGACTGGTAATTGGTCGCTTTGTCTTTGCGCGTTTTCGAACCGCAAAAGTCGTGCAACTTTTGCTGAAAACGCTTCAGCGGTTCCCGCAATAAAACCCTTCGAAATTTGTTGAAAAGGCATTAGCTTGCCGCCCGCGCGGGTCGCCATTGTTTTTGCCCGCCTAAGCGGGGTTTTTCATGGAAGCGGCGCAGCTCGTTCTGCCAATCTTTTTCATCATCGCACTTGGCTATTTTGCCGGTCGCACGAAGTTTCTGAGCGAAGAAGCGATCGATGGGATCGACAAATATGCCTTCACGTTCGCGATCCCCGCGCTACTCTTTCGCGCGCTGGCGAATACCGAGCTTCCAGAAGCGCTGCCCTGGGGCCTTTGGATTTCCTACTATGGCGGCGTGATGATTGTCTGGGCGATCGGCGGATTGCTCGCGCTCATACTCCTGCGTCGCTCACCCGCGGACAGTGTGATTGTCGGCTTTGGCGGCGGCTTCTCCAATACCGTGATGCTGGGCATCCCCATTATTTTGACGGCCTATGGCGAAGAGGCCGGGGTTCCTCTTTTCTTTATTCTCGCGTTCCACGGTCTCACCCTTTTCACCGTTGCGACCTTTTTGCTTGAGACCACAAAGCCGCGCGACGGCGCGACCTTATCGACCGGTCAAATCCTGATCGAAAGCGGTCGGGGCATGATCAAAAACCCGGTGATCATTGCGCTTGGGTCTGGGATCGCTTTCGGGCAGACAGGTATCGCCATACCGGGTCCTTTTGATGTCACGCTGGAAATGTTGGGGCGCTCCGCTATCCCCTGTGCGCTCTTCGTATTGGGGGCGACGCTGGTCCGCTATGAGATCAAACGTTCCATCGGTGCGGCGTCGCTTATCGCTATGGTGAAGCTGGTTCTCCATCCGATCGTTGTGTTCGGGCTATCTATGTATGTGTTTGCGCTGCCAGAGCTTTGGATCAAAGTGCTGGTGACCATGGCCGCGATGCCGACAGGCGTTTACTGCTTCATTCTGGCCAATCGTTATCAAGCGGCACCGGGTGCTGCGTCCTCGGCCGTGGTGCTGGTGACGGGCCTCAGCCTTGTCACCCTCACAATTGTGCTCAACATTTTCCTATGAGGCTTATGCCTTTGCGGGCATGAGAGCCGGTTCCTGCTTCAACCGGAACATTTCCGGCCTGACAAAGAGGAAGGCAAGCGGCGTCTTCTCAATCAGTTTGAAGCCGATGAGCGGCGCAGCGACAGCGATGATGGTTGCTGTGAGGGCAATCAGGTCGGCGTTTTCGATGATGCCTGTCTTGGCCAAGCCAATTCGAACCACTGCGCCTGGCAGGAAGAAGGCCAGATAGACATAGAGCGAGCGCTGACCGACATAGGCCAACCATTTGAGGCGGCCGCGGTCAGCAGCCACGCTCAAGAGAGCGATTGTCGCGGCCCCGCCACCGAAAGCAGCCAGGAGACCGAAGAGCGGCTTGGTTGCGATGCCTGCTTCCACAAAGAAATAGACCATGGCGAACGCGCCGATCGAGCCCGCGAAGACGCGGAGTGCATTCTTGCGTGCGAAGTCGGCGAGGCTGAAGAAGTATTGGGCGCCCAGATAGCCTGCAACAAAGAACACGTAGCGGTCCGCGAATTCGTCAATCGCTCCCCACCCTGTATTGACGGGTGATGCGTACAGTATGACGGCGGCACTCATCAGGATGATGGGCGGCACATTCTTGAGCATGCGTGTCACCATGAAAAAGATAGCAAGCGCGTGAATAAACCAGAGCGTGGAGATGGGTTCGATGGGCAGGAGCAAGAAATCATTCATGCTGAAAGCATGGTTGCCGTAGCCAGAGAAGCCGACCTTGACCGCCAGTTGGATCGCAGCCCAGAGGAAGTAGAAGTAGACAAAGTGGAAGAGTTTCGCGTCGACAAATTTGGCGCGGTTCCATTGAAGAGAGCGGCTGACGAAAAGGCCTGCAATCATGAAAAAGAGCGGCACGCGGAAGGGCCGTGCGAACTCGACAATGTCGACCATCCACATGTGGGTGACGCCCATGCTCTCCATCGTGCCGAGCGAAATGTGCATTTGCGCGACCAGAATGATGGTCACGCCCTTCACATAGTCGATCCAGTCGATCCGCGTGGGGGCTGTAGCAGATTGAGGCGCTGTATGGGTCACGTCATTCATGGGGGCACGTCCGTTGAGCGTTTTTCGCTGTTTTGTCCCAAAACGGCACAGAATTGTGCACGCGCGGGACGGGTCACAGCTGGTTACTCTCAGCGGAGCAGGAAGCAGGCCATTTAAGGAAACGCCGCCTAGATGCCGATCATTTGGCGGATATCGGCCGGTGTCTTTCCGGACTCGCGCAGGTCCTTCAGGCCCATGTCTTTGGCGCTTTTCGACAGGCGACGACCTGTCTCATCTTCAATGAGGCGATGATGGCAATAGCGCGGTTCGGGCAGGTCCAGCAGCACTTGCAGCAAGCGATGAATGTATGTCGCTGGGTAAAGATCACGGCCGCGGGTGACATGGGTGATTTTCTGGAGTGCATCGTCGACCACGACTGACAAATGGTAGGATGTCGGCACATCTTTCCTTGCGATCACGACATCACCGAAGAGTTCCGGTTCGATCTGCTGGACGCCGGTATCCCCGAAAGGACTGCCTTCTTCTTCGAAAAAGGTTATCGGTCCACCGGATTTCTTGATCGCGATCTCAGTGGCTTTCTCTGTATCGAGGCGCCAGGCATAGGTGCGCCCTTCCCACATCAGCCGGGACCGTTCTTTTTCGCTTATGTCTTTGTAGATGCCCGGATAGAGAAGTGCGCCGTCTGGATCTTGCGGCCAGCGCTCTGTGCTGATGCCACTTTCGGCGATCGTTCGCTCAATCTCACGTCGCGTCGCGAAACAGGGATAGACTACTTCCAGGTCCCTCAACAGCTTCAAGGCGGCTTCATAGTCAGGGAAGTGTTCTGATTGTCTGCGAACAGGCTCCTCCCACGTGAGGCCAAGCCAGTCAAGATCCTCATAAATGCCGTCGACAAATTCTGGTCGGCACCGACCGACATCAATGTCTTCGATGCGGAGCAGGAACCGCCCGCCCAGCTCAGCTGCCTTTCCCGCGGCATAGAGGGCTGAGTAAGCGTGGCCCAGGTGAAGGCGGCCATTCGGACTGGGGGCGAATCGGATGATGGCGTCGGGCGTTTGCATCGGCGTCTGTGTCAGTGAAATCTCTTGTATCTGGGATTCTTGATCTATTTGACGCAGGGTCACGAGTTGCGGCTTCACACCAGCGTCGCACTAGATATAGTATTTTGCCAACAACAATCGACGCGAAGTTGAGTCCCGGTAAGTTTTGACGATTCCAGGAGGACGTGACGGTGCAGGGTGAGTTTGCGACACCAGATGGGTGTCCGGCGTTGGTACTTAATGCGGATTTCAGACCGCTCAGCTATTACCCCTTGTCGCTGTGGTCCTGGCAGGACGCGATCAAGGCGGTGTTTCTGGACCGCGTGAATATCGTTTCCAACTATGATGTGGCGGTGCACAGCCCGAGCTTTGAGATGCAGCTGCCCTCTGTGGTCTCGCTCAAGACATATCTGAAGCCAGCGCAATACCCCGCCTTCACGCGATTTAATTTGTTCCTGCGGGACAGCTTCAACTGCCAATATTGCGGCAATCCGAATGAACTGACCTTTGACCATGTCATTCCCCGCCGTCTCGGCGGACAGACAACCTGGGAAAATGTGATCACGGCCTGCGCGCCGTGTAACTTACGAAAAGGCGGCAAGCTTCCGAAAGAAGCGGGCATGATCCCGCGGCAAAAGCCGTTTCGGCCCACGGTGAACGAGCTGCATAAGAACGGACGGCGCTTCCCGCCGAACTATCTGCATGAAAGTTGGCGCGACTATCTCTACTGGGATAGCGAGCTGGAAGCTTAGGCTTTCTCAGACGCGCGGATCGCTGCGCGACAGATGGTCTGGATCACATTTGAGAGCACGGGATAGCCGGGCGCTTCTTCGGCACCGCTTTCAAGCGCTTCCTGCTTGTGGGCCAGCTCTTCTTCCCTGAACTGAATGATGGTTTCTCTCAAGTCCTCTTCGGAGTCGAGAGCGGAGAGCTCGTCGATCTGGCTTTGATAGTGCTCGTCGATGACGGACTCGACTGCGACCGTGCAGGCATGGGCGGCTTTCTCGCCCATCAGGGCGGTTGCAGCCCCCATAGCAAAGCCACCAATGTGCCAGAGCGGGTTAAGAGCCGTCGGGCGCACCTGGCGCTCATTTACGAGTTTGTTGAAGCGATCGAGATGCTCCTCTTCTTCCGCTGCCATGCGGGTGAGGCTCTCAGTGATCTCTCTTTTATGGGGCAGGTTGCGAAAGACCGCCAACTGGCCTTCGTAGATCCGAACTGCGCCATATTCGCCTGCATGGTCCACGCGGATCATCTCTTTGATCCGCTCAGCTGTTGTCGGGCGACCTGGGTGATCTGTTGCGGCGCAGAAAGAGCTCTTGGTCATCTCACTCTTCCTCCAATCCAGTCATGGTCCAAAATCGCGCGAGGGCGACGGCGCCTAATGAGGTCAGCAGCAGCGAAATCAGAAAATTATATCCAGCCATGGAGACGCCAAAGAGGCTCCATGGGACTTCGTCACAGCGCGGTACTTTGACACCTTCCAACTGCTGTCTGAACTCGTCCAGGCTGCCGGGCATCAGGTTCACCCCGGTGCAGCCTTGCGGGCCTTCCCACCATTTAAACTCAACGCCCGCGTGATAGCCCGCGAGAATTACATTTGCTGCTGCGCCCAGCGTGCACAGCGCGATCAAGACGACCGGCGCCAACCCTAAATTGGTTTCCCGCGACAGGACGCCAGCGATGAGCGAAGCGGGGATCAGAAAATAATAGGCATAGCGTTGCTGCAAGCAGAGGGAGCAGGGCTCTAGACCGCCAATATGCTCGAAGGCGAGGGCACCACCCAGCGTCGCCACGGATATGATGAAGATCGCCCAGGGGATCTGGCGGTTCGCGATGGGAAGGGTGGTGAGCAGCGACATGAGCCGATCCTACAGGATGAGGCCCACCAGGAGAAAGCCGCCGATAAGGAGTGCGACAAAAAGGATCGACAGGATGCCGAAATACTTGTCGATAAAAGTGCGGATCGGCTCGCCGAACCACCATAAAAGCCCCGCGACTGCGAAAAACCGGGCGCCGCGGGCGACGAGGCTCGCGGCCAGGAAGACGAGGAAATTGAGACCTGTCGCGCCGCTTGCAATGGTGATGACTTTGTAGGGGAAGGGGGTCAGGCCTGCGATCAACACAATCCAGACACCATATTCATTATACCGTTCGGCAAAGCTCGCGAATTGTTCCGTATAGCCATAGAACGCCAAAATGGGCTCACCCAATTGGGCGAAGAAGAAAAAGCCGATGGCATATCCGGCAACGCCCCCCAATACCGATGCGATGGTGCAGATCGCCGCGTAAACCCAGGCCAGCGCGCGTTTGGCCAACACCATGGGGATGAGCGCGACATCTGGTGGTATGGGGAAGAAAGAACTCTCGGCGAACGAGACAAGTGCCAGGCCCCAACGCGCATGACGGTGGGCGGCGAGGTTCATTGTCCAATCATAGAGGCCACGCAACATGGGCCCCCTGATAACAGGGTGTGCGTTTTCTGTCTATCGGTTGCTCTTTCCCTTTGACGTGGGCCTCGTCCTGCCTATCATGGCGCCGCTTGACGGGCGGTCTCTGCCTGTCGGAGCCCCTGTGGCGGAATTGGTAGACGCGGTAGATTCAAAATCTGCTGTCCGTACGGGCGTGCTGGTTCGAGTCCGGCCAGGGGCACCATATTGGTCTTTCGCATTCCACCTGCTGGGCCGCGTTTGTGTTCCTTGAAATCTGAAAATGAGGGTTGCGCGAACAGATGGCCGACCCAGCGAGCGGATGCAAATTTGGGCATCAAAAACTATTTGATCGAGGGCGTGTCGGGGACCGGCAAAACCAGCGTGGCAGAAGAGTTGCAGCGGCGCGGTTACCATGTGCTCCACGGTGATCGCGAATTGAAGTACAGGGGAGACCCAGAGACAGGCGAACCGCTTGAAGAGCCGGTCCATTTGAGCGAGCGAGATAAAGTCATCTGGCAGCACGAGCATCTGCTTTGGGACTTAGCGAAAGTCCAATCCGTGATCGCTGATCACAGCCTGCCCGTTTCGTTCTTTTGCGGCGGCTCGAGAAACTTTCACCATTTCATAGACTTGCTCGACGGGATATTTGTCCTTGAGGTGCAGGAAATCGAGATGCTGTTTCAACGGCTTGATGAAAGAGTGGCTTTGGATCCAACCGACTTTGGCGGAAAGCCTGAGGAAAAGGAGCTTGTTGCTCGATTGCATTCGACCAAAGAAGACATGCCGAAGAACGGTGTTTCTATCGATGCAACCGCGCCGCTCGACATTGTGGTTGATGAGATATTGAAACAGGTTGCGATCAGCAGCCGGTAGGTTCAAACCTCTATCCTAGTGAACGCAGCAGTTCGAGTGCGGCCACGGGCACCACATCCAAATCGCACTCGCCTGATTGGTCGAAGCGCTCAGGTCCACCTAGTCCCAAGCGCACAGAATGGCTTCCTGGGGTGCCACCTTGGCGTCCAGCAAGCGTCTATAACTCGCTTCAATAGCGTCGATCCCGGCCACGTGGTGCATCTCCATCCACGCGGACGCCCATGGTGTGAAGGCATGCCATGCGTCTGCGAAGTTCTGGTGCGCTTTTGCAAATCCTATGTCCGCGGCCCGGTCTTCAGACACTGTCGGGATAAAGAAGAGTTCCGGGGTTGGCCCCGGCATCGGCAGTGACTCGTCACCGGGTGTGCGGTGTGTGGCGCCCAGGGCGACCGACTCGACGAGCTTGTCACCGAGCGCGACATGAATCTCTGACGCTAAGGCGGCGTTACCAGCAACATTCACGAAAATGGCGGTCTCCGAACCACTCTCAGTCTTTAATTCGTCATAAGTCTGTACGTCGTCATAAATGCCGAGCGCTTCAACAAAGTTTTTGTTGCCCTTCGACGTCAGGCCGATGCTGCGCGCGCCATTTTTCTGGTGCTTGAGGGACCAGGCCAGTGACAAGGCTGTTTTGCTCGACGCGCTTGAAATGTAGAGGGCGTTTGCCGCACTACCGATCTTTTCTGCGAGCATCCACCCGGTCATGAACAGAGGCCATAGGACCGGTTGCACGTCTGCGCTGCCCGGCGTGAATATAGGGTCTGCTTTGCATCGAAAATATCTGTTGTACCAATTGAAAAGAGCGGATCGATGATCGGTTGCGTCGATGAAGGCAATGTCATCGATTTGGGATGGTTTGAGCACCAGATGTGACGCGAACGGCAAAAACCCAAATACCTCTTCACCTACTTCAATGTCAGGGCATTGGCTTTCAACAATTTTTGCAAACCCCCAAACTGGGATACATCCCCAAGGGTCGGCTTCCGGATAGAAGTTCCAGTAGCCCAGACCGGCCCCCGCGAAGGCATAGGTGACATTGTTTGTCGTAAGGGCAAACCGGGTCACTTCAAGACGCACTTCACCCTCATTGAGGGCATCGACAGCGAGGTCTGAAATCTTCTGGGTGGATTCTAGGTTTGTCTTGTCGACGAGGATCTTTTTGATATCAGCCACCCTATCTTCCCCTACTTCTTTTGTTGTTCTCTGGACACTGCGTTCAAGTGTGTCATTTGAGTTCGCGAGTCTACACCCCTGCCATGAACATTAGCCAGACAATGCCGTCGCGAATATCAAAGGTGAAGGCTACAGCGTAGACGAAGAGCATGGCACTAGCCCAAACGCCATAGGCTGAGTTGAACCGGATGTCGGATTGGTTCGACAAGAGGGCGATGAGGCCTGGTGTCCAGAAGATCACATGGAGCAGGGACACAAGCCCTGCGCGCAAGACCATGCCGTCGGTGCTCTCAATCGCGATGGTTGCGACGTGGCTTCCAATGAAGCTTGCCAACACCCAACGGGCAGGTACGTGGTTCCAGGCAAATATGATTGACGACAAGAATGTCAGCGCTAGGAAGCCTAGCCAGATCATCAGCCATAAGGGAAGACTGGTGCGGGCTTCATTGTTCCACAATTCAAGCGCTGGCGACCCGCCCAAACCTGATACAGCCAGTAACACGCCGATCGCCGCAACCAAACAGAACACCAACCCCAGTTTGGTCCGCAATATGTGCATGGTCGTCCCCTCATTTTCCAATTATTATGATATCCATCATATATGATGTTTTTATCAATTTAGCCTATTTGGGTATTGGGTGGCTTACAAGCTGTTAGTTGGTTCCTCACAGGACTGTGTTTGCGCAGCTCGGCCTGAGCTAACTGAAGGACACGGGGTCCTTGGATAAACAGATGGCCTTTACTACTCTCAACTGCCCAATGAGCAGACCGGGAGGATGCCATGCAAACTTCGACGCAGGCCGTCATTCAGAACGCAGACGTGCGATATCTGGGCAATCTTCTGGGCGATGTCATCCGTTCTTATGGCGGGGACTCGCTGTTCGAACGCATCGAGCGGGTGCGCTCTGTTTCCGTTGACCAGCACCGCGGCGTTGGCGGGGCGGAAGATGTTGGTCGGGAGTTGGCGGCGTTGGGGCTGGATGATGCGCTCCACTTCGTACGTGCCTTCATGCTCTTTTCCATGTTGGCTAATTTGGCCGAAGATCGGCAGAGCTCTGCGCTAGAGGGTGTGTCTGGTCTAGCGGAAGTGCTTGAACAACTCCAACGCACAGGCGTCGGACTCAGCCAAGTTCGGGACGCGCTTGCCGATATGCTTGTGATGCCGGTGCTCACCGCCCATCCGACGGAAGTTCGACGCAAGAGCGTTATCGATCATCTCACCAAGGTTGGGGACCTGCTCGCACAAAAAGATCTCGGGCAAACAGAAGCGGCCGCCGGCACGGCGATTGACACCGCCATCCGGCAGGAAATTGCCTTGCTCTGGCAGACCCGATTGCTTCGGCACCAAAGATTGACTGTGCAGGATGAGGTGGAGATTGAACTCGATTACCTTCGAGAGGTTTTTCTCCCTGTTTTGCCCGCTGAATATTCGCGCTGGGAACAAGTGCTGGGCGAAGGATGTCCCAGTTTTCTGAAAGTTGGGAGCTGGATTGGCGGAGATCGCGATGGCAATCCCAATGTGGATGCAGCCTGTGTGGAGCATTCCGTTTCTCGCGCTTCTGAATCTGTCTTGGAGTATTACCTCGAACGCGTGCACGCCCTTGGCGCGACATTGTCCATTTCTTCAGAGCATGCGGATGTCGCGGCGGAAGTGCAGGCGCTTGCTGATGCCAGTGGCGACGAAAGCGCCACCCGGCGCGACGAACCCTATCGCCGCGCATTGAGTGGCATCTATGCGCGCTTGGCAGCCACATTTGAGAGCCTTATCGGACGCACGCCTCCTCGCAGGAGTTCACTCGCCGGTGACGCTTATCCAGATGCGCAGGCCTTTCAGGACGATCTTTTGACATTGCAACGGGGGCTGCTGGCCCCGGATGGCCAATCGGCAGATCTGGGCGAGCTAAAACAACTTCTTCGCGCTGTTGAGACTTTTGGCTTTCATCTCACCACGCTCGACTTCCGACAGAACTCGGATGTTCATGAGCGCGTTGTCGCCGAGTTGCTTGCTGGAGGTTCGGTCGAGAGCGACTACCTTTCCCTCGGCGAAGATGCGCGGGTGGCCTTGCTGCGGCGGGAACTTTCAAATGCGCGTCCCTTATCCTCCGCGTTTCTTGACTATTCAGCCGAAACACAGTCGGAGCTTGCGCTTTTCAGGGCGGCAGCGCGTGTCCACAGTCGGTACGGGAGTGGTGGCATCTCGACCTACATCGTCTCAAAAGCGGATAGTGTGTCGGACCTGCTCGAAGTCTATCTGCTCCTGAAAGAAGTCGGCCTTTATCAGGCGGGAGATACACCCTCGTCCGCTCTTATGGTGGTTCCCCTGTTTGAAACGATCGGGGATCTGGAAAATGCGCAATCGATTATGCGCGATTGGTTTTCCCTGCCTGAGATGCGTGCGCTCTCCATGTCGCGCGGTTTTCAGGAAGTGATGATCGGCTATTCCGACTCAAACAAAGACGGCGGATACCTGTCGTCTGTGTGGTGTCTGCATGATGCCTCCCGGAAGCTGGTGTCCATTTTCGAGGCTGCTGACACGAAAATGCAGCTCTTTCATGGGCGCGGTGGTGCCGTCGGTCGTGGGGGTGGACCAGCGTTTGAGGCCATTCGTGCGCAGCCGTCAGGAACTGTCCACGGACGTATTCGGATCACGGAGCAGGGTGAGGTCATTGCTGCCAAATATGGCACCCCGGAGAAAGCCGCCAAGAATCTGGAAGCCATGGCGTCTGCTACACTCTTGGCGACCATCGAACCAGATCAACTCTCAGCGACAGACAAGACACGCTTCAGCACGGCAATGGCGTCTTTGTCAGCCGACGCATTCCAGCACTACCGTGCGCTTGTCTATGAGACGGAGGGGTTCCAAAAGTTCTTCCGTCAAATGACGCCGATTTCGGAGATTGCGGGTCTCAAAATTGGATCGCGGCCTGCAAGCCGGACAACCTCAGAGCGAATCGAAGATTTGCGGGCCATTCCATGGGTGTTCAGTTGGGCGCAATCCAGGGTCATGCTCCCAGGTTGGTTTGGGGTAGGGACGGCCCTCGCGAACTGCAAGGATCAGAGCCTATTAAAGGAAATGGCTGCCGAGTGGCCCTTCTTCCATACGACACTCACCAATATGGAGATGGTGCTTGCGAAGACAGATATGAACGTTGCCCAGCGATATGTGACGCTGGTGGAAGATAAGGCGCTTGCCGAGAATGTTTTTGGCCAGATCCGGTCCGAATGGTCGAGAGCCAATGATCTGCTGTTGGAGATCACCGGACAGTCTCGCCTCCTGGAAAACAGCCCCGCGACGGAAAATGCATTGCGCTTGCGACTGCCATATGTGGAGCCACTTAATCTGCTGCAGGTTGAATTGATTAAGCGCCATAGGTCCGGCGACACAGATACGCGCATTGAACAGGGTATTCAGCTCTCGATCAGCGCGATTGCGACGGCCCTCAGGAACAGTGGTTGAGCGACCAGTGTTGCAGGATCTGTCGATCACGCGACGCGAATATACCCCGCGAGCCCGGTCTTTTGATGTTCGATGACGTGGCAATGAAACGCCCAGTCGCCCGGATTGTCGGCGACCAGGGCGATGTCGAGAGTCTCTTCTTTGAGCAGCAATGCGGTGTCCGTCCAGTTCGGCAGAACCTGTCGTTTGTTGGACCGCACCGGTTTGAAAACCAGTCCATGTAAGTGGATCGGGTGTGCGTTCGGGCTCTCATTGCGGAGGCGCAGAATGTAACTTTCACCCCGCTTAAGTGTCGCGAGGGGTCCGGCTCCTGAGGCGTCACCGGGCCAGGGTGCGCGGTTAATCGACCAGAATGTGTATCCGAGGGTGCCGCAAAAGCCATTGTTCGGCAGATCGCCCGACGGCGTCCAACCAAAAACGAACTCTATGACGTCTGCCCTCTCCAGGTTTGGATCCGGAATCTGGTTGGGCACCAGTGGTTTTAGGTCAGCGAGCGTGCGCCGCGCTGGTTGTCCAACCGATTTCAACCGCGCAAGATTCCTGGTGCGTCCCCCGATCAGCGCCATGAGGTTGAGTTCTTCACCTTCTGCGTGGGGCATTTCTATCGCAAGATCGACGCGTTGTCCGGGCGATAAGACCAGCGGGTTCTGTTCCGTCGGCCAAGGCAGCGGTGCGATAAGAGGGTGGCCGTCCATTGCTAGGATTTGTCCGCGCGCATCGGGTAGAAAGAGGCTGTAGATACGCGTGATGTCGGTCGCGATGATCCGCAATCTGGCCAGACCCCCTGTCGTCGCTGGGTAGACGGGATTCTGCTCCCAATTTGTGGTGAGCACATTGCCATGGGTTCCGCCGCGTGCGGCCCCTCGCGGTGTAAAGAGCTCTTTAAACTGCCCGTCATTTCCTAGACGAAAATCGCGAAGGTTTAGAACGATGTCATCGTCAAAACCTGGATCATCCGCTTCATCGACAATCAAGGCACCGGTGAGGCCCAGCGCCATCATTTCCATGGTCATGCAATGAGGGTGGTACCAGTAGGTCCCAGCATCTTCCGGGGTAAACGTGTAGGTAAAGCTTTCGTCCTGCCCGATCGGGAATTGGGTCAAGTAGGGAACACCATCCATGGTGTTCGGCAGGCGAATGCCGTGCCAATGCATGGTTGTGTAGTCCCTCAGCCGGTTTGTGATGGTTGCTGTGAAAGGTTTGCCCTGCTTGGCGCGCAAGATGGGCGGCGGCGCATTGGGCGACAGGCTCACCATGTTATTGGTGCGCAGGTTCGGCATCAGATTGTATCGCGCTTCCTGGATCTCCAGATCAACCTTGGATGCTTGGATGAGTTCAAGGGGGTCACAGGCCGACAATCCTGACGCCGCGACAGTCGCGGCTGCGCTTTTCAGGAATTGACGACGCTGAAGCATTAACAAGCTTTTCGATTGTTTAATGGGTGCTAACCACAGCAAACCGCACGTCACCTGACAAGGGACTTAGGTGATGACACGTCGTCGCGGTTGTCGCGGGACGCTTCAGCGTTGATCGGTAGAAAAGCCATCTGGGAGAGAATAGGCACCCAGCATCTCACCCAACCATTTTCTGAACCTGCGCGGGGCGTCCGCATCGCCGCCGAAACCACAGGCCTCATAGAAATAATCCCCCACTACGGCTTCTCCAAAAGCAGTGTTTGCAATGAGGAGGACCAGAAACATGGTTTCTTCGCGATCAGGGTGCGGCCGATTTTCACTGTCTGCGAGCTTGCACCGCGCCGCATGCCCCCGGTCCGCGATTTCGGTCATTACACCCGTTGTTGGATTGCCTTCTGGATTGGCGTCGGTCAGCAGCATCCAGGACAGGAGTTTGGCGGTTCCCTGGTCGCTCAACGCTTCGAAGGTGTTGTTCACCAGGCTCGGCATCTGCGACTCGATTTTTGAGTCGTCCTCGCCGTCCAAAACACCCAAAAGCTTCTCACGAAGCTGGGATGTCGTTCGGTCCACAAGTGCGTTCACCAGGCCGGCGCGGCTTTCAAAATGGTGCAGGATGGCTGGGTGCGAGATGCCCACATCGCGTGCGATATCCTGGAGACGAATGCCCTCCGGACCCTGTTCCGCCAACCTTTTGGCAGCGGCATCCAAGATTACGCGACGGGATTCCTCGGCCGATCGTCGGATACGTTTTGTCGGGGCAGGTTTGTTCTCGACCGCCAGCTCTTCGAGTATTTTGTTCATACCGCTCTTCTGCCCCATCCCCTATCTCAAATACTTATAGAACCATCATACTGACCTAGGCCTGTCATGAAAGTACGGAGATGCACTCCACAAAACACAATGTGTGTGTTTTGACGCCGAATCTCTCCAAAATAGCTCTGCTAAACACTTGGAGGCACGATGATTAAGGTAAATGGGTTGAAATCCTGCGATACGTGCAAGAAGGCTTTGAAATGGCTTGAGGCGGAGGGGCTTGCGCACACATTCCGCGATGTGCGGGCCGATGCGGTCACCCTGTCGGAGGTCAAGCGCTGGGGTAAAGCCGTCGGCTGGGATCGGCTTGTCAACAAGTCCAGCACGACGTGGCGCGGCCTTTCAGATGCAGAGAAGGACGCGGCATCGGGACCAGAGGCTGCGCAGCTCCTGGTGGATAATCCAACCCTGATCAAGCGACCGGTTTTTGAGACGGGAGACACTGTCCTGGTTGGTTTCAAGGCTGATCAGCAGACAGCCCTCCAAGCGGGTTGATGACCGCTGCGATGCTCTCCCTCCCCATTCAGACAGAGCGACTCTCGCTGCGGGAATTCACCTGGGCAGACATTGACGCGATGCATGCATATGCGTCACGTGAAGACGTGGTGCGGTATCTGACATGGGGCCCGAATGATCGGCAGGAGAGCGAGGTGCAGCTCTCGACATTTTTGGAAGCCACTGATGCGGTGCCACGCCTCGTCTACGAGCTGGCTCTCACGTCCCGACCAGGCGGGCGTCTGATTGGAGCCCTCTGTCTCTATCTCGATCATCATGAAGGCGCGCTACTGCAAAGCGCGGAGCTTGGGTTTGTTCTGCATTCAGACTTTTGGGGCAAGGGACTGGTGACAGAGGCGGCCGGGTCGCTCCTGTCTCGTGGCATATCGGATCTCGGGTTGAGCCGTATTTGGGCCACTTGTGACGCACGGAACCTTGGCTCCATCCGCGTGCTTCAAAAAATCGGCATGACCCAGGAGGCAAGGGTGACAGGCGCAAGAGAAACGTCTGATGGAATTGCGGATGAACTCCGATTTGGTTTCACCGCGCCTGGGCGCAGCTAAGCCGTTTCTGGTCGACATTTGATCCGAAAGATCAGGACACGGTCTTCCTTACTGCTTTCGACCAGTTCATGTCCACTTTCATTGCAAAAGTGGGGAAAATCGATGGCAGCGATGGGGTCTGTCGCCAGCACGGTGAGGATGGTGCCAGGCGCGAGTTCCCTCAGCCGCTTCTGCGCGCGTAGTACGGGAAGCGGACAGGTCAGTCCTGTAACGTCGAGCTCTAGATCCTGATTTTCTGTCATCTCACCTCAGTGCCGTGGGACTCTCTGTGATCGGCCTAAAACCCTACCCGGAACAGGGTATCGGGCACACTGGGTCCGGTTCTGCTTGACCCCCAAAATTTGTGACGGTTACATATCATTCTCGATGAAAAAGAAAAATGGGAGGTGGGCCCAATGGGTCTGATTCAATCAATAAGCAATGAAGTGACCTTTGCGCGCGCCGCCATGCGTTCCCTGAAGAAGGTGAATGCCATCTACGCCGACGAGACTCGCACCTTTGCCGACACCATTGAAGAGTTTGCGCGGACGAAGCCTAAGAACATTGCCATCGTTTCCGACAAAGGCACCATGACCTATGCGGAGCTCGATGCCGCCGCCAACCAATATGCGCGCTGGGCAAAAGCCCAAGGCGTGGGTCCTGATGTCTCCGTAGCTTTGCTCATGGAAAACCGGCAGGAATATCTGGTGGCCTGGATCGGTATCATTAAGGCTGGGGGTGCTGCCGCGCTCATCAATACCAACCTGACCGGCGGACCGCTTGTGCATTCCTTGTCGATCTCGGGCGCGGACCATCTGGTGCTAGGCTCCGAGCTGGCGGAGAATTTCTCGACAGCGGTCGACAGTCTTGAACGTCCAATGAAGGTTTGGGCGACGGGCGGTGCAGTGCAAGGTACGGAAGATCTAGACGCCGCGCTGGAGGCGCAGTCATCGGACCCGCTTCCCGCGGACTATCGTGACGGCCTTACGACCGACAATGTCGCGCTTTACATCTACACCAGCGGTACGACGGGTAATCCGAAGGCTGCCAAGATCCCACATGTTCGTCTGCAGATCATGATGGGCGGGTTTGCGGCGGCGCTGAATTCCACCGAGAAAGACCGGATGTATTGCTGTCTGCCTCTCTACCATTCGGCAGGTGGGGTTTGTGCCGTTGGCATCGCTCTCACTGTTGGCGGCTCGGTGATTGTTAAACGACGCTTCTCCGCCAGCGAGTTCTGGGATGATGTGGTCGATAACAAGGCAACGCTGTTCCAATATATCGGCGAGCTTTGCCGTTACATGTTGAACACAGATAATCACCCGAAGGAGCGCAAACATAAGCTGCGAGCTGTGGTTGGGAATGGCTTGCGCCCTGAGATTTGGCCCTCGTTTCAGCAACGCTTCAAAATCCCAAAAGTTCTCGAGTTCTATGGGGCCACTGAAGGCAATGTGGCGTTGATGAACTATGACGGGACCGTGGGCTCCATCGGTCGGATTCCCAGCTGGGCGAAATCAAAATACAATGTTGAGATCGTCAAGTTTGACGTGGAAAGCGAAGAGCCAGTCCGTGGAGCAAACGGCCTGTGTTCAGCCTGTGCGCCGGGGGAAGTTGGCGAAGCCTTGGGCAAAATCGATTCCAGCCTTCCAACGGGGCGCTTCGATGGGTATGCCGACAAAGCTGCAACGAGCAAAAAGATCCTCCACGACGTGTTCGAAAAGGGTGATGCCTGGTTCCGGACTGGCGATCTGCTGAAGCAGGACGCGAAGGGCTACTTCTATTTCATTGACCGGATTGGCGACACGTTCCGCTGGAAGGGTGAGAATGTTGCGACGTCCGAGGTCGCTGAGGCGATTTCGGTCTTTGACGGCATCAAGGAAGCCAATGTTTATGGCGTGAATGTCCCAGGCGCCGATGGTCGTGCGGGGATGGCGTCTATCGTTTCTTCCAAAGAAGTGGACCTTCCGAAGCTCCGATCGCATCTGGAAAAAGAGCTGGCGGCCTATGCTCAGCCGCTCTTCATCCGCATTCAGCCTGAGATCGAGATTACGGGGACTTTCAAACACCGCAAGGTAGAGCTTGTCAAAGAAGGGTTTGATCCGGAAAGCGTGAGTGATCCGATCTACTTTAATGACCCGGCTGCAAAAGCCTTCATTCCACTGGACAAAGCGCTCTATGACAAAATCAGTTCCGGCGGCGTACGGGTCTGATCGTTTCACATAGAAAAAAGGGCGGCTCTTAAACTGGGCCGCCCTTTTCTTGTTGAGGCCTATGGCTTATTCCGCAGCGTCTGTCGCCTGACCCGCAGCGGCTGCTGCCAGAATGTCCGGGCTGATATTTTCTGTGCCCTTCTCTTCAATGTGTTTCGCGATCCGCGTTCCGACAGCAGTGATGGCCGCGCCCATGAAGGTCTCATGATTGTCGCGCGCCCAGGCGTAGGACTGTTCACGGTTGGTGTTGAGGCCCTGGAACTTCGGCATCACATAACGCGCCATCAATTCATAGGAGTTTTTCGTTCTTTCGAAGTTGGCCCAGTTATGCGCCATAAAGAGGAATGCACCATAGCCCCCTGACTGAGCTTCCAATCGGTCCAGCTGGGCGATGGCGTCTTCCGGTGTGCCGATCACCGCAAGACCGGAGTCGATCAGCGCATCCACGGGATCGCCGGCATCATCAGGGGCGAGCGGAAGAGCGGCCACTTCGCGGAAATAGCCCAGCCAGTTTTTCAGGCCGAATTCGACATCGGCGCGGGCCTGCTCGCGTGTTTCCGCGATGTGCATGGGTCCGACCAGGCGCCAGCCCGACCGATCCATGACATTGCCGCATTCTTTCGCTTTTTCCTCCGCAATCGCCCAGTTTGAGGCAAGGGCATTAAAGCCGCCGGAGGATGTTGCGCCAAGAGATAGCAGGCTGAGCCCCAACCGACCCGCCGCCGTCGCGCCTGTGGGCGAAACCTGGCTTGCGGTGGCGATCTCAACGGAGGGCCGCGAGTACGGCGTCATCTGGAGATGGGCGTCTTTCAGCTCAAACCAGTCTGACTTGTGAGTGACGGTTTCGCCGCGCAATAGCGGAACCAGCACTTCGAGCGCTTCATCCATTTTGTCGCGTTGCGTCTGTACATCGATGCCCATCATGAAGGCATCAGACGGCAGTGAGCCTGGACCTACGCCGAACATCACACGCCCGCGCGTCATGTGGTCGAGTTGGTTGATCCGGTCCGCGAGCATCAGCGGGTGGTGATAGGGCAATGAGGATACGCCGGTGCCGAAGCGAATATTCTTGGTGCGTTCGGCGGCCGCCGCGATGAAGAGTTCCGGGCTTGCGATCACCTCAAACGCGGCTGAATGGTGCTCGCCGATCCAGGCTTCGTCATAGCCCAGCTTGTCCATCCATTCGACCAGCTCCATGTCGCGATGAATGGCGAGTGATGGGTTTTCGTCCAAGGCATGGAAAGGGGCAATGAAAGCGCCAAAGCGCAATTTCGGTCCGGGCATGTTTGTTTCCTCTTGTTTTGGGTCGTTTGTTTGTTGAGCTTCGTTAGTTCTTCAGTCCGTTCAGCATGATGTCCAGCAGGTCTTCGCCGGCGGATTGGGGGATTTGCTTCCGGTCGGAGCTCCAGGCCGATACGAAGGACCCCCAGCTTGCGACGAGCGCCGCTGCTATAAGCTCAGGCGCCACTTTGGTGCTGAATTCGCGGGCGCGTTGGCCCTCGCTGACAATGTCGGCAATGAGGTCCAGGAGTCCCGCATTTGCTTCGGTTGCGGCTTCGGGCAGTGACGGTTGGTCCAGGAATTCCCGTACCATCTTGCGCATGATTTCCGCGTTCTGTTCCCAATCGTCGACCAGAGCGCTCACCATGAAGCGGAGCTTGTCTTCCGCGCTGCCCGGCACCTCTTTCAAGCGCTCTTGAAGGTTTGCCGTCAGACGTTCGTTGAACTCCGTCAGCAGTGCCGCTTTATTCGGAAAATGGAGAAAGAAAGTGGCCTTCGCGACGTCGGCCTGCTCGCAGATATCCTCAATCGTTACTGCGTCGTAGTCACGTGCCGAAAAAAGAGTCATTGCCGCGGAAAATATGCCTCTCCTTGTTTGCTCTTTCTTCCGAGACCTGCGCGAAGGTTGCTGAACAACCGCCAAGTTTTCCGATGCACTCACACTTATGGCCTTTCCCGCCTCTCAAAAACTAGACCGAAGTCTAATTTTGCGAAATAACTGAGTCAAACGGCGGTGTTGGGCCTAAAGTCCCGGCATCAGAAAACAACCAAAAAGGGAGTGAATTATGGGACGGCTGGACAATAAGGTGGCATTGGTGACCGGTGGCGGCAGTGGCATCGGTCGGGGTGCTGCCATCGCAATGGCGGCTGAAGGCGCAAAGGTCCTGGTCACAGACATTGATGTTGAGGGCGGTGAGGAGACCGTTGCTAAGATCAAGGAAGCCGGTGGGACGGCGAAATTTGCCACTCAGGATGTTACCGATGAAGCGCGGTGGGGCGAAGTTGTCTCGCTGGCGGTCGAAAGTTTCGGTGGTCTCAATGTACTGCTCAACAATGCGGGCATTGCCATTGGCGCGCCGGTGACAGAAATGAGCCTTGAAGACTGGCGTGTACAAACGGGCATCAATATTGATGGCGTCTTCCTCGGCTGCAAATATGCGATCCCGGCGATGACCGAAAGTGGAAGCGGCTCCATCATCAACGTGTCATCCGTCGCGGGTCTCGGCGGTGCGCCAGGGCTGTCGGGCTATTGCGCGACCAAGGGTGCGGTTCGACTGTTCTCCAAAGCGGTGGCGCTTGAATGCGCGCAGGCCGGCAATAATGTGCGCAGCAATTCCGTTCACCCTGGGATTATCGACACGGCGATCTGGACAAAGTCGATCATCGACAATGACACGTTTGGCAACTCAGAAGCGATTGTCGAGGGTGCCAATGCGATTGACCCGGATACCTTGGCATCTCTCAGCGTGCCGGTTGGGAAAGCCGGACAGGTTGCGGACATTGCTGCCGGTGTCGTCTTCCTGGCATCTGACGAGTCGCGCTACATGACGGGCTCTGAGCTCGTTATTGATGGGGGCATTACTGCCCGCTAGGTGTTGAGCCGAAGGCTGTGGGTTGCGTCCGGCTCCTGGACGGGGCTGAACCCATAGCGCTCATAGAACGCTGCTGCCTCCGCATTGTTCGTGCGGAGGCGCACGCGGTGGAAGTAGCTTCCTGCCTGTGAGAGCAACGTGTCGACCAAGGCACGCCCGATGCCGCTCCGCCGGTGCGCCGCCGAGACATAGATATGCCTCAGACGCCCAGTCGTTGCTTCGATGGCATAGGGGTCCTTGTTCAGCCCGCCAATCGCGACCAGCGTGTCGCCCTGGCTGATGCCGATGACATACTCGCCAGGCGCTGAGAAGCGGTTTTTACCCGACTCCCACTCTGCCTGCATCCGCTCGAGGAAGTCGAAACCCTCTGCCGATGCGGCTGCCGCAAGACCAGGAAAAGCCTTGTGCGGCAGTTTCACTAGACTGGTTTTAAACCCGTCAACCATGGATCCATTGGTTACCCGGCTTTCATCACCAGGAACCCGGCCCGCGGGAAATGAACGACCACATCGCCTACCCGGGGATCATTTCGTTTGATGGCGATATGTTGCGCAGACGACGAAACCAATTCGCCGGCAATCGGATCGCGGCCATAGTCGTCCGCCATAACATGAACCTGGTCGCCGGGCATCAATCCATTGGGTTCCCCCTGATCGGCTGTTTCCGTTTCGGTGCTGGTCGTGTCTCTGGCGATGTCCAGCGCTTCTTCCCGGCCCAGCTCCTGCCTGTCACCATGACCGATTTCCTGGATGCGTTTTTCCCAGGCGACAACATTGCTGAATGCATCAATCACTGCGGCGCCTTTCGGAGCGATCCAACGGATGAAGGCGAGATTGTAAAAGGCGTTGACGTCGGCGATGCCGGCGTCTGCCCCCATCAAAAAGGCGCGACCGTCTGACAGTTGTTCTTCTAGCCAATCGAGTTGAGCGCGCAGCTGCTCCATCATCATGGGCGCGCCCGCTCTCATCTCGTCGGTGTTGAAGGGCCGCCCCATCAGCTTCTCGCGGTCTTTCATGAAGGCTTCGTCGGCAAATCCTTCTGTCGTGCCGAAGATGACCGCGACAGCCGCCTGGAACAGGACACGGTCGGTCCATAGTCCCATGCCCCAGCCGAGTGCCTTGTCGCCGCCGACGAAGAGAGAGGGTGTTGGATAGCGTTTCTCAAGTTCGCGCAGAATGATCTGTGTGTCGCAGTAAATGTCGGCGCCGATCTGCATCACCGGGATTTTGCGGTAGCCGCCGGTGAGCGCCGTGAGCTCTGGTTTGGGCATGATGACTGGTTGGTCGACGGCATACCAGGTCAGGCCCTTGATGCCGAAAGCCACCCGCACCTTTTCGGAGAAAGGCGAGATATCATATTGATGGAAGAGAATAGCGTTCTGCATATCGGTCATGGGGCGCTCTTGACGTTGGGGTGTTTAGGAAAAGTCGTTTGAAAATCTGATGTTCTTTTTTTGAAGGCCGTTGGCGATTACGTCGAGACCGGCTGTCTTCACCATCCATTCCAGGCGATGGTCGCGATACTCGCGCTTGAAAAGGCCTTGTTCAACCACGTCTGCCACCATTGTCATGCCTTCAATGCTGGCGGCCGCTTCAGACGCAGTCTTGGCAACGGCGTCGCGCGCATTGGTGCGTGCTGCCCAGGCTTCGAGCTTTGAGCCGGCGGGTGGCGTATTGCCGAAGGAGGCTGATCCATTGATATAGGGGATGACGGCGAGGTCACCCCAGCCGAAATGATCGCCGTTGAACCAATCCGCGTCGCCCAACTGGTTCTCGAGCCAGGCAAAATAGCCTTGGGTTTGGGCGGCCGCTTTGGCGAAGATTGCTTCGGCCTCGTTACCTGCCGCGCGCTTGAAGTAAGCGACTTCACCCAAGCCCCAGTTGATTGCCTCAAAATGGGTGTCCATCACGTCTTCGATCATGCGGACATGGGCGCGGTCCGCGGCACTCGTCGGCAGAAGGGCAGGGTTCGGCCATTTGTCTTCGAGATATTCCAGGATGATGGTGCTGTCGAAGATGGCAAACCCGTCGTCGATGAGCGCTGGAACTTCTCCTCTCGGGTTGGCTTGCAGGAAATCGCCGCCGGTGTCGCCAGACCCGATGGCGTCGGGTGTTGCAAGCTCGAACTCGAGTCCCTTTTCGCGCAAAGCGATCTTGTTCTTCTGCGCATAGGGCGAAAGTGGGTGTTCGTAGAGCGTCAGCATGGAGGGTCCCTTTTTGCCAAAGAGCTAGGTCAGCGGCGGTCTTTGGCAAGCTCAGCCATCTGGCCGAACAGGGTTGGGATGTCGGGCTCTGTCTCGTCACCGGAAAACTCCCGGTAGAGTGTCGTGACATTGATGATGATGCGCTCACCATCCCCCCAGCTGTCATAGTCGGAGAAGTTGATGTCCCGACAGGCTTCCATTGCGCTCAGACCCGCATCATAGCGCTTCTTCGCTTCGTCGCGGGTGTAGATGAGATAGTCCTGCACCGCCTTCACGCCCCGTTTGTCGGTGATGGGGCCGTGGCCCGGGACAACCGTCTCGACATCCATCGCCATAATGGCGTTACACGCATCAATCCAGTTCTGTACCGGCCCTTCCCACATGATGGGGTGTCCTTCAATGAACAGGATGTCGCCTGTATAGACGGTTTTGTCGGAGGGTACGTGGGCGATGATGTCACCGGGCGAATGCGCGGGTCCAACGTGGGTGAGGTGCACCTGTTTGTCGCCGACTTTCCGTGTAAGTTCCGTCTCAAAGGTCGTGGTCGGCAGGGTCTGGGTAACCCCTTTGAAGTCAAAGGCGCCGAAGCTTCGCGTGATAAAGTCGCCCAGGTCACCAAGGTCCGGCGCCATATCCAGAAAGCCGGCGAGCAAAGCTGGTGGTTCTTTCAGCATGGCTTCTGCCGCCAGTTTGTGGGCAATGATTTCCGCGCCCTCACAGCATTCGTTTCCGTTGCAGTGGTCCCCATTGTGATGGGTGTTGACGAGCGTGTGGATGTTGTTCGCCGCCTTAGGTTCTGCTGCACGCATCTCGGCCAGCATTTCTTTTGTGAGCGGCACATCAAACAAGGTGTCAACAAGCAAGGCTTCATCGCCATCGACAATAAGGCCGGCGTTGGACCAGCCCCACCCACCGTCAGGCTGGAGGTAGGCATAGCCCCCATTTCCCAGGTCGTGCAGGCCTTTGGTGTAGCTGAATTGCGGTAGTCCTAATGACATGAGAGGTCCTCCAGATTGGCTTCAGCGGAAGCTTATGTGCCTCACGTCGCCGGCCAATGTTTGACCGTTAGTGTACGCAGCCTTACGGGACATACTAGCTCCCACTGTTCAGCGTTTTGACGCTTGCTTCTATTTCCTCAAGCCCTGAGCCATTGATGTCGGTCTCTTCAAGCTCGATTTCGAGTGTTTCCAGAAAGCGGCAAACCATCAGGTAGGTGCCGACGATGATGGTGAGCTCGACCATCTGTGGATCCGAAAGGTGCACCTTTGTTGAGGCAAATATTTGATCGGCTACTTTGACGTTGGCGACTTGTTCGTCCGTGAAGGCTAAGGCGGCATTTTCCGCGTCGTTGAACAAGCCGTTCGGAAGCGGGCCCTTCACCGCCTGAATGCGCTCTTCCGACATGCCGAGCGTACGCGATACGCGCTCGTGCTGATGCACTTCGTAGGTTGACCCGCATAGGTGTCCGACGCGCAGGATTACCAGTTCCCGGAGCTCAGGATCGAGAACACCCTCGTTGAGATAAGCGCTGATGAACTGCATAAAAGGCGCAAACGAAGCGCCAGCGCCCGACATCATGCGAAATACATTGAGCGGCGGCAGCGTGGCCATCAAGTCCCTGTTTTCAGGGGAGAGATCCTTTGGGTTCGGATAGGGGAGGCGTGCCACTTATCGTCTCTCCAATGACTTAACATCCACTTCCGCGGTGTTGTCTTCATCCTCAATATCGACATCGAAAGTTTCAAGGAAGCGCGATACCATCATGTAGTAGCCGATGGTGAGTGTGAGCTCCTGCATTTCCTGGTGGCTTAGATGCGTTGCAAGTGGGTCGAAGGTTGCGTCGCTCGCACGGACATTGAGCACAACATCGTCTGTGAACTTCATCACCAGGCGTTGAAGGTCGTCGAAGGCGGCGGCGTCTGGTCCGTCATGGATCGCCGCAAGAAGCTCTTCGGACATGCCGAGCTGACGGCCGATCCCGACATGCTGATGTACCTCATAGGACGCTTTTGAAAGCACGCCAACGCGAATGATCGCGATTTCGCGCAACACGGCGTCCAGCTTAGCGCGCCCAAGGATATGGGTGCCAAGACCTGTGAATTTGCCAAGCAGGTCGCCGGAATGCGCCATCATTCGAAAGATGTTCAGGCCCGGCAGTTTCTCGATGGTCTCTTTAAGTCTGCCCTCGGCATTCGCCGGGTCAAAATATGGTATGCGCGCCATGGTTCCCCCTGTTCTCGTCTTTGCGACTTTTCGTCGTCTGAACCGTTATCCTAGTAGGGCTTACGTGACTTGTCGCGCTAGACTTCTTCGTAGTGGCGCAATGTTGGGAGAATACCACATGAGTGTGACGCCGGCTGGTATCATCACGTTCTGGATGGAAGCGGGGCAGGAAAAATGGTTCACCAAGGACGCCGCATTCGATCAGACGATTGCTGCTCGTTTCGGCGCCACTGTTGATCAAGCGCTGGCCGGTGGCCACGACGACTGGTCCGAAACGCCTTCTGGTCTCCTCGCCCTCATTCTGGTGCTGGATCAGTTCCCGCGCAACATATGGCGGGAGGACGCACGCGCCTTTTCAGGCGACGAAAAAGCGCTCGAAGTGGCGGAGCGGGCCGTTGAAAATGGGCAGGACATGCTGGTTCCACTCGACCAGCGCAAATGGGTCTATATGCCCTATATGCATTCCGAGCGGTTAGACGTTCAGGAGCAGGGTCTGGTTCTTTTCAAGGACCGCTTGGACGACGCCTATACATACGATTTTGCCGTCGTTCATCGCGATATCATCGGACGTTTTGGGCGCTTCCCGCACAGGAATGATGTCTTGGGTCGAGAGACAACCGCCGATGAGAAGGCTTTTCTTGATGAGGGCGGATTTAAGGGATGAGGTTTTGAGAGGCGCCGAACGGCGCCTCTCTACCTTTTTGTCTTAGGCGGCGCGAACGTCTTTCAGGAACGCGTCGACTGTTGATTTCAAGGACTCCGCCTGGCTTGCGAGCTCCCCGGCAGCAGACTGAACCTCGCCCGCGGCCCCTGCTGATTCCTGCGCGGCAGAAGACACGCCTGAAACATTCGATGTGACTTCGTTGGAGCTGGAGGCGGCTTCCTGCACGTTGGTGGATATCTCTACGGTGGCTTCTTGTTGCTGTTCTATCGAGCTTGCAATTGCCCCTGAGATCTCGCTGATTTCCCCGACAGTTGCTGTGACCTCTCTGATCGCTGTCACGGCTTCATCGGTAGATGCTTGCACAGCGCTGATTTGCTGGCTGATCTCCTCTGTCGCACGCGCCGTCTGGTTGGCAAGTTCTTTCACCTCTGATGCGACGACGGCGAACCCTTTGCCAGCGTCGCCTGCTCGGGCTGCCTCAATTGTCGCGTTGAGTGCCAACAGATTCGTTTGCTCAGCAACGTCTTGGATGAGAGTGATCACCTCGCCGATTTGACGTGCCGCCGACGACATGCCTTCGATCCTGGTATTGGCGTCGTTGGCCGTCTGAGTGGCTTTTTGGGTCACCGTCGTTGATTGCTCAACCTGCCTGCGAATCTCCTGGATCGAGCTTGAGAGCTCTTCCGCCGCTCCTGCGACCGTCTGGACGTTGGCGCTGGCCTCCTCAGACGCAGCAGCGATGGCGGTCGACTTGGCGTTGGTGGTTTCCGATGTTGTCGTCATGGCAGACGCCGTATGTTCCATTTCGGTAGCGGCTGCACTCACTGCACCCAACATCTGACCCATTGACGCATCGAAGTCAGCGATGAGTTGTTCAACCTGTGTCGCTCTCGCTTCTTTTTCTTTCTGCTCCTGCTTTTGGGCTGCTTCAAGCTCAGTGCGTTCAATGGCGTTCTGTCTGAACACTTCTACCGCCCGCGCCATTTCGCCGATTTCATCAGTGCGTTCGCTGTTCTCGACGTTCAAATCTGTTTGGCCGGACGCAAGGCGGTTCATCGCCTGTGTTGTGTGAGAGATGGGATTAGCGATCTGCCGAGCCAGGTAAATGCCGGCTCCAGTGATCAACGCCACTAGTCCCAACGAAATCCCGAGGATGGTGTTCCGCATGGATGTGAGACCGGCAGTGACTTCCTCTTCGGTAATCTGCGCCGCGAGCGCCCATTGGATGCCCAGAAACTCTATGCCCTGCGCATAAGTCCGAACCTCATTTCCAAGGTGGTTGATGTCATAGTCAGACCGGCCGGTTTGCTCGCCGGCGAAGATTGCGTCAATGGCTGGAGCATCGACCCTTTCTGAAAGCAGTGTCGATTCTTCTGACAGACGCGAATCCGCGCGCATCAGGCGATCTTCGCCAACCAACAGTACCTCACCAGTTTCACCCAGACCCTTAGCTGATTGCATAAACGCATTGATTGCATCGATCGGCATCTGAAATGAGATGACGCCGATCTTCTGGCCGTTCGCATCGTAAACTGATCGGGCAATGAAGCTTGCTGGTGCACCGTGGCTTGGTGCGTAGGGTTGGAAATCTGTGAATGGTGTCGTTGTGGCGCCTGACGTAGCTGCTGCCGCACCTCTGAAAACGACGCCAAGATCTGAGTCTTTCCACTTGCCTGAGTTGATGTTTGTTGCGTAATCCAGTTCTTTGAAGACGGAGTAGATCAAGTTGCCGCTGAGATCGAAGAGAAAGATGTCATAGTAGCCTTTCTGCTCGAGAAAGGTTCTCACCCAAGGATGATGTTCCGCATGAAGTTGTGAGTAAAAGGATCCGTCATCTCCTGCATTGAGTAGATGTTTGCTTCCCGTGGGATGGGGATTTGAGGTGATGTAAATATCCTGGAGGTGCGCCGTGGCATTGCCGCCCAGCGTGTTCCAGGCTCGCGAGAAGTCCACAATCGCAGATTGAACCTGAGGACTCTGCGCCATGATCGTCAGATCCTGCTCGATTGAAGCGAGATATTTCGAGAAGGTTTGCTCTCTGTCAGCTAGTTTCGCTGCGAATTTTGCGTTGGTCGCATTTTCTATTGTTGAAGCAGCTTGAAAGTACCCGGATATGCCAACACCCAGGGCAATGGCGAGTGCACACCCAACGATGGTGATTGGAAGTTTTTGCGCGATTTTGAGTTCTGGAATGGTCACGGTCATTTTTGTCCCCTTTTTTTATAAAGCGAAACTAAAATTTCACTTTTGCCGAACACCCACGGTGTGAAAATGCACCTAATCCCTAAATATTAGATTAAATTGCCTATAATGAGGGCACTCTGGCGTTTTGGTGTGCAAAACTGAAACGCGGTTTTAGTCAGCAAAGGCCGCCCGATTTGCTGTTTTGGATTTCGTTCGTAATACTCCGCCGCAGAAAAATCGCGGGGAGTTACAGAAAGAATGACACTTGATCCACAGGTGAAAGCGTTGCTCGACGGGCTGGCAGAGGCTGACGGGCCGCCGATGTCGGAAATGTCACCAGCCGATGCGCGGGCCATGTATGTCGCCCTGAAAGACCCGATTGATGTCCCGATCGGGAAGGTAGAAGACCAGGCATTTCCTGGACCTGGCGGAGAGGTCCCCGTGAGACTCTATACGCCTGTGGCATCAGGCGGAGGTGCCCTGCCGGCTATTGTGTTCTTTCATGGTGGTGGATGGGTGATCGGTGACCTTGATACTCATGACGCGCTCTGCCGGACGCTGGCCAATGAAAGCGGCTGTAAGGTGGTCGCGGTGGATTATCGATTGGCACCGGAACATCATTGTCCCGCCGCAGTCGATGATTGCTATGCGGCGGTTGAGTGGGTCGAAAAGAATGGTGCCAGTCTCGGGATTGATGTGAACGGCATTGGCGTGGCGGGGGACAGCGCAGGGGGCAACCTTGCAGCAGTTGTCTGTCAGCTTGCCAAGAAGCGCAAAGGCCCGGCGATCCATCATCAATTGCTGATCTACCCGGTGACCGATACGAAAACAGACACGGCGACCTATCAATCGTTCGCTGAAGGGTTCTTTCTGGAAAAGGCCACGATGGAGTGGTTCATCGACCACTACGCGGGACCGGAGTTTGATCGCGCTGATCCTTCGATTGCGCCACTTCGGGAGGGTGATCTATCTGGACTGCCGCCTGCCTATGTGATCACGGCGGGGCATGATGTGTTGAAGGCTGAGGGCGCGGCTTATGCCGATGCACTTAAAGCTGCTGGTGTCGATGTCACCTATATCGACTATCCCGAAATGATCCATGGCTTCTTCAACCTGCAGGGCATGGTTGAAGCGAGCAGACCGGCGGTGGTCGAGGCAGCTGCGGCCGCGGGCAAGGTCCTCACTTAGCCCAGGAGTTTGCCTGGGTTCATAATGCCCTTGGGGTCAAGTTCGGCTTTGAGCGTTTTCAGAACGGTCATGCCTGTCGACCCTTTTTCTTCTTGCATCCATGGTGTGTGGTCGATGCCCACGCCATGGTGATGCGAGATGGTGCCGCCATTGGCGGCGATCGCATCGGATGCGGCCCGCTTCACCCGCTGCCATTGACCGACTTCGTCGTCCAGATTACGGGGAAAGACGAAGGTGAAGTAGAGGCTGGCGCCGTCCGGATAGGAATGGCTTACGTGGCCCATCACGATGCCCTTCTGGCCCGGTTCGCCCATATTCTCATCAAGCGCTGTTTGAATGGCGCCGATCATTTTTTCATGAAGCTTGAGGATGTTCGACCAGGAGGTTGCTGTCTCAAGCGTGTCGACACCAATGCCGCGGTCCATCATCGGATCGCGGCTGTAGGGCGACGAGAAGCGCCCATGGTACCAGCGGTCACCAGCATTTGACCCGATCGCGAGCGCCCCTGCTTTTTTGCAGATCGCGCTGGTACGCTCCTTCGCCCATTCGACGGTTCCTTTGTCACCTTCCAGGCCGATCAACATGAGGCAGGGATCTTTGGCGAAGCCTTTCCATTTCAGGTAGGCGGTCTGCAGTTTTGATTTGAGCCCGCCTGATCCGCTGGAGCCAAAGGTCTGAAAGAAATAGGTTTCTGCAGCATCGGACAGACGGACCATGGCAACCGGAATATCCGCATGGTTGATGGTGCGGGCAACGTCGACGCCTGCCTCAAACGTTTTGAACAGGTAGCCGCGATAGTCTTTTGATTGCGGTTTTTCATGGATTTTCACGGTTGCGTCGCAGATGACCCCGAGCGTGCCTTCGGAGCCTGCGACTAGCTGGTTGAGATTGGGGCCTGCGGCTGAGGCCGGGAATTCTTCCGTCGACCAGGCGCCGGTGGGTGTCGCAAGCCGGGCCGAGACCACCCACTTCTCGGCTTTGCCGTAGCGATTGGATTGCTGGCCGGCTCCCCGCGCGGCGATCCAGCCTCCCAGTGTGGAATATTCGAAACTCTGCGGGTAGTGACCGAGCGTGAGACCTTGCGCGTTCAGTTTTCCCTCCAGATGAGGACCATAGATGCCGGCGTCGATGCGTGCGGTCATGGCCACCTTGTCCACATCATGGACGCCGTCCATCAGCGTGAGATCAAGAGTGATGACCTTATCCGTTGCGGAGCGTGCGGTTGCGTTGACGCCGCCGACAACGCTTGAGCCGCCTCCAAAAGGCACCACGGTCAGGTCATTGTCCGAACAGTAGGAAAGGACTGATTGTACTTCGGCGGCAGCCCGCGGGTAGACCACTGCATCCGGTGCGACATCCAAGTCCCCTGCGCGGACATAGAGTAGGTCGTGATAGCTCTTACCGCGGGCATGAAAGGCGCGCTCATAGTCGTCAGTTCGAACCTGGTTTTCGCCGACAATTTCTTCCAGGGCTTTGATTTCCGCAGCATCCAAATGACAGGGTGGCAGCGTGATGTCCGATAGCCGTTTGGCTGGCGTCGATGGCAGGACGGCCATGCCCAGCGTTTCCTTGATCCATGCCCATTGCGGCGCGCCGTCGGGTAGCGGGTTTTCCTGTTTGGTTGGGCCCCAGCCGTTCCAGCGAAGTGTCTGCCGATCAATCGTCACGTGCTTTATCCTTTGGTCTGTCTTCCTGGTGCTTTTTCAGCATCTCAGTGTGAGAGCGCTGGGCAAAATATCAAAACGCGATGGAAGCTTGCCTGGCGCTTCGCCGTCAATGTCGAGAAGAACAGGGGCCGCATCTACAGGCTCTGCTTCAACCCACCGCGTTCTCGTCACGATCACCTTCTCGTTTTCAACGTGTGTGCCGTCATAGAGAGAGCCGGAATCTTTGAAAAGATCACCCACACTTGTGTCGCGCATGATCACAAGATCGAACGCGCCGTCGTCGGGTGCCGCGTCCGGGGCCATCATCATGCCGCCGCCGAAGAAGCGACCATTGGCAACCGCCGCCGTGCCGACATTAATGACTTCATCCCAGCCGCTTTCGGTTCGGATCCGGACAGCTTGAGGCCGGTACCTGAGCGCGGTTGAGAGCGTTGCCCAGAGATAGGTGAAGGACCCGCCGAATATCTTGGAGAAGCGGGCTCGGTTCACTGCGCGATCGACAGCCCCGGACATGCCGAAGCTCGCGATATTGTTGAAGTGGCGCGTCAGAGGTTGGTTGTCGTCCGCATTGAAGGTGAGGCGTCCGATGTCGATGGTCCGCTTGTTCCCACTCGCAAGTCGTTCGATGCACGCGTCCAGATCGGCGGGCAGGTCGAAGGTCTTTCGAAAATCTCCGCCGGTGCCGGTGTTGAGGAGGCCAAGAGGCGCGGGGGCTTGGCCTACGGATGCGTCGTGAAACAGCCCGTTGATCGTTTCGTTGATCGTTCCGTCGCCCCCCACCGCGATGATGAGGTCGGCGCCTTTGGCTGCTGCCGCACGCGCAAGATTAGCCGCAGGTAGGTGCAGTGGGGTTGCCGGCCCGTCGGTGAAGAGGGGAGACACAGGCCCCAGCGCCTTTTCGAGTTTCTTTTGAATGGCGGGCCAGTCGCGGCCCGTCCGGCCGCCACCGGAGGCCGGATTGACGATGGCATAGGTGCCGCCGGTCACGCGGCCCCATCGAGCGTCTTATAGCTCGCTTCCGCGTTCTCGATTTGCCGATTGCGCTCGTCGTCGTCCCACCCAAGCTCCCGGGCCATAAGATCGGCTGTACGTCTCAGAGCCTCTTCGCCTGGATGGACGAGGGTGCCGAGCCCTGTGCGGCGGAGCAAAACGTCTTCGAGGGTTACAGCCATCTCATGGCGCACGGCGTGCACGATCTGGGCGCCAATGTCGTTTGTTTCTGCCGAGAGGGGTTGTAGCAGTTCCGGTGCTTCTCCCTGCCGTTCGTTGGCCGTGGCCAGCACCTCTTCATAGCGGGCGCCATAATAGCGTGTCAGATTGCGGATCACGTCGGCAGGTAAGTCGTTATGCGCGCCGATGGCCTTATCCGTGAAGGGCAGGAAACGACCGGTATCGCCACCGTATAGGGGCACGTTTTCCGTCGTGCATTTCGAGTTCTGTCCGAGTTTCTTCATCGCACTGTCGACGACTTTCTCGGCCAGGTGTCTGGAGGTTGTCCATTTGCCGCCCATGGCGGACAGAAAGCCGTCAATGCCGTCTATTTCGGCATGGTCAACGATCTCTGCCGCGCGGCTCGCATTGTAGCTGTCGGAATCGTCTTCCTCGTCCTGGGGCGTTGTGTCCACCAGGGGCCTGATGCCGACATAGAAGTTTTCAACGTCGTCGCGTTTGAGATTGAGCCCGGGTAGGCCGTCATTCACGACAAGGAGGAAGTCCTCAATGTCTTTCTCCGTGACCCCGATTTTGTCCGGTGCGTCATCGAATACGGTGTCTGTCGTGCCTAAAATCGTTTTGCCCCGCCAGGGCAGGACAAAGAAGTGACCGCCGATCGACGACTGGACCGCAAGCGCGTTTTCGCCTGACAGGTCGCGGGTGATCAGGTGGATGCCTTTGGACCGAATGAGGCGGCGGGATGGTTTGCCGTCGTCCGTCAGACCCATCAGAATATCTGCCCAGGGACCCGCGGCATTGATGGTGAGCTTGCCCTTGATCGTGTGTGTATCGCCTGTCAGTTCATCCTTGACGGTGACGCCGGTGATGCGGCTATTCGGTGCGCCTTTGTCATCCATTTCAAAGCCGGTGACCTTGGCGTAGTTCGCCGCGTCCGCGCCTTTTTCGACAGCGCCCAGCACGAATTCCAGGCAAAGGCGTTCCGGCGCAAACATCTGGCAGTCATAGTAGATCTTGGCGCCGGTCAACCCGTCTGGATTGAGCGACGGCATGAGACGGAGCGCCTCTCTGCGCGAGATGCTCTTGTAACCCGGCAGCTTCTTGTCCGGATCGTCCAGGCGGTTTCGGTCATAGGCCAGCAGGTCGTACATGGTGAGGCCGATGGAGAGCACCAGCGACCCTTTCATCCCCCGCCCATAGGTGGGGATGATAAAGGGCAGAGGGTCCACAAGGTGGGGGGCGTTTTGTTCCCAGACTCGCCGCTCGCGCAGGGATTCCCGCACCAGACCAATTTCGCCGTTCACCAGATAGCGCAAGCCCCCATGGATGAGTTTGGAGGACCCGGCCGTCGTCGCGTGGGCAAAATCATCCTTCTCCAGAAGGGCCACCTTTAAGCCACGCAGCGCCGCATCCCATGCAATGGAAGACCCGGATATGCCCCCACCAACGACAATCAGGTCGTAGTCGGTCTGGCTCATAGCGGAAAGGTCGCGTTGCATGGAAATCCTTGTACTCTGGGATGCTGGATGTGGGGTTTTCGCGCCTTATGCCCGCTCTTGCAAGCCGTTTTGTTTCATCCGCCAGATGAGGTGATCGAGGCGGTCCTGGCCGAAAAAGGGTTCGCCCTCAAAGACCATCAACGGCACGCCCCAGTGGCCTGCCGCGGCCTGATCGGCCTCATTTTGGGTGATCATGTCATCATAGTGGCTGACGTTGGCGGCCACTTTGGTCTCTAGGGCGTCCAGGTCCAATCCGGCGCGGGCTGTTGCTTCTTTCAGATGATCTCCCTCATGCCAGCTCTTCACGCCGCCAAAGATGATGCTGCTCACTTCGTCGAGAAAGGCGAGGCCCTTTCCCTCGTCTGCGGCTGCACAGCCGAGACGGGTCAGGCGGTGGATGTAGGGCTGTTCTTTCGGGACCTCACCGGACGCCATATCCATGACGACCGGGTCGGGCGAGGGCCAGCTGTAGGCAAGACCTTCCATTTCAGCCACCCTGGTGGTGTCTTTCAGCAGGTAGGGCGGCCACATGGGGTTCACTGTCTTGAAAAACCCGTCCATGCGTACGGCTATTGGGTAGACGGGGCGTACATTCACCTTGACGTCGTAGGTCTTCTCAATGGCCACCAGCCGTTTGGTGGCGAGGTAGGAATAGGGCGAGCGAAAGGACCAAAAAACGTCGAATTCTAGGGTTTTCGTGGCTGACATGAAGGACTCCCTGGGCCGCATGGTATGTGGTTCTGTTTGCGCCCAACGTCCGGCTTTTGCGCTGCCTTTGCAACCCCTGCTAAGCTTCATCCAAATGACATAAATGACGACCAAGGGGGCGCGACGTGGCGCAAATTTCAGCGAACGGAATAGATATCGAATATGAGCGGTTTGGGCCGGAAGACCGGGAAACTGTTCTGCTTATTATGGGATTGTCGGCGCAGCTGACCTTGTGGCCGGTGGAACTCTGCGATGAGCTTGTGTCCCGTGGGTATCATGTGATCCGGTTTGACAATCGGGACATTGGACTTTCCACAAAGTTTGAAGAGGCCGGCACACCAGACATGGCCGCGCTCGTCGGTGCCTTGCTGATGGGGAACAAACCAGCAGCTCCCTATTCCCTTGATGACATGGCTGCGGATGCGGTGGGGCTGCTTGACGCCTTGGATATTGAGAAAGCCCATATCGTTGGCGCGTCGATGGGTGGCATGATCGCTCAGCTTGTCGCCACCAATCATCCAGACAAGACGCTCAGCCTTACCTCCATTATGTCAACGACGGGCAATTCTGGATTGCCCCAGGCGAAACCCGAGGCGATGGCGGCCCTTGCGGCGCCGGCGCCGGACCCCAACGACCTTGAGGCTGTAGCAGCGCGGGGTATCCATACTTGGAATATAATCGGCAGTCCCGGTTACAGGACGGACGAAGCTCAGCTCCGTGAATGGGTGCTGCGTGATTTCCATCGGTCCTTCTATCCTCAGGGCATTCTCAGACAGATGGCAGCGATCGTCGCCAACGGTGACCGGCGAGAGAAACTTAAAAGCGTCATCGCACCGACCGTAGTTGTTCACGGCACAGACGACCCACTCGTCCCTGTGGAAGGCGGCCGGGACACTGCTGCGAGCATTCCCGGTGCGGAGCTCATCGAAATCCCCGGCATGGGCCACGATTTCCCGCTGGTCCTGGTCAACACAATCGCCGATGCGATTACCCAAGCCGCGTCCCGATCCTCATCCCAAGCTGCAGCGGAGTAACCCCATGCAAGTGAGAGCAAACAATCATTCAATCGAAGTAGAACGGTTCGGACCTGAAGATCGGGAAACCGTTCTTCTTGTCATGGGTCTTGGCGGGCAGATGACGCTTTGGCCACAGGAGTTGGTCGACGAGCTTGTGGCCCGTGGCTATCACGTCGTGCGCTTTGACAATCGCGATGTGGGGCTCTCGGCGAAGTTCGACCACCTTGGCAACCCAAGCATGCTTCGGTTGATCATCGCAGATGCATTGGGATTCAAACCTAAAGTGCCCTATTTGCTGGACGACATGGCGGAAGATGCTGTGGGCGTGTTGGACGCACTCGGCATCGCGAAAGCCCATATCGTTGGCGTCTCCATGGGCGGCATGATTGCGCAGTTGATTGCGGCGCATCATGGAGATCGGGTCTTGAGCCTTACGTCCATCATGTCGACGACCGGCCATAAGTCCCTTTCCAAACCATCAAAGGAAGCCAGAGCCGCTCTGCTAACGCCGCCTCCCAAAGATCCCTCCGACATGAACGCTGTGTTTGAGCGGATGCTGAATACGTTTTCTGTCATTGGAAGCCCGGGCTATCCAGCGAGTGAAGAAGAACGCCGCACACTGATGAAAGAACAGTTGGAGCGGAGCTATCATCCAACGGGTCTCGTTCGTCAGATTGCTGCTATTGTTGCAAGCGGCCACCGTCGCGACGCTCTGAAGAAGGTGGCTGCTCCGACAGTGGTCCTCCATGGCGAAGATGATCCACTTGTGCCATTGGATGGCGGCAAGGACACCGCCATGCATATTGCGGGCGCAGAGCTCATCACTGTGCCCGGCATGGGCCATGACATGCCGAAACAATTGGTACCGAAGATCGCAGACGCGATTGAACAGGCAGCCAAGAGAGCCGCAGGGACACCCGCTGCACAGGCTGCGGAGTAGCACCCATGCAGGTAGAAGCAAACGGCATTGCCATTGAGGTCGAAGATATGGGCCCGAAGGATGGTCCAGCGATCCTTCTGGTAAACGGCTATACGTCTCAGCTCATCAACTGGCCGGCGCCTTTACTTGATGGCCTGGTCGCGGAAGGCTTTCGGGTTGTGCGCTATGACAATCGGGATGTGGGGCTTTCTCAAAAGTTTGAAGGTGCGCCGGATCCTTCCCAAACGCTCAAGGATTTGCTGGCGGGCCGCGCCCCCGATATTCCCTATGTCATGGCCGACATGGCGGCTGACGGGATCGGGGTGCTGGACGCGCTCGGGATCGGTAAAGCGCATGTTGTCGGGGTGTCGATGGGCGGCATGATTGTGCAGCTCATGGCGATCAATCACGCGGACCGGTTGCACTCCATGACGTCCATCATGTCGTCGACAGGCAATCCGGACGTACCGCGAGCAACCCCGGAAGCGCAACAGGCCTTGAACGAGCCTGCGCCCAGTCAGGAGCGGCAAGACGTGATTGCCCATTCGATCAAAGGGCGCCGGACCTATGAAAGCCCGGCCTACAAAAAAACCGATGCCGAATATGAGCAGCTTATTGGCGAAGCCTATGACCGGATGTTCTACCCGGAAGGCTATATGCGCCAATATTGCGCCATCGTGGCTGACGGGAGCCGTGTGACACGTTTGTCCAAAGTGACAGTCCCAACACTGGTCATTCACGGGAAGGATGACAATCTGGTGCGTGTTGAAGGTGGCATCGATACGGCGAAGTCTGTTCCCGGTGCGCAGCTGGAGTTGATTGAGGGCATGGGGCACGATTTGCCCGAAGCCCTCTGCCCGCGATTTATTGAGCTGATCGCCGCTCATGCGCGCGGCGCGCTGGCGTCCGTGGCGGCTGATTGAGTCTAATTTTTTGCGCGTTTCCGGACGGATAACCGGTGTCCACTTATCCTGGAAACGCTTTGTGAAAAAGAAAAGGCGGGAGCCCGATATTGGGTCCCGCCTTTTTTTGTTTCTCATTCAGGCAGATTACATGCCGCCGCCAACCTGGCTTGCGCCGCCGTCACAAGGCACGCAGGCGCCGGTCGTGTAGGCGCTTGCCCGGGATGCGAGGAAGATCGCGACGCCTGCAATGTCTTCCGGCTGACCGATACGCTTGCGTGGGTTGGCACCCGCAATTTCGTCACCGAGCTCTGCAAGGGTCGCTGCCATCATGTGGCTCTGGAACGGTCCGGGTGCGATGCAGTTGACCAGAATATCTTCATTGGCCAGACGCTGGGCAAGATGGCGGGTCAGCATGATCATGCCGGCCTTCGATGAGGAATAAGCATAGGTCTCGAGCATGGGCGGGTTGATGCCGTTGATGGAGGCCGTGTTGATGATCCGAGCAGGTTCCTCATAGGTCGAGGCCTTTTTGAGGAGAGGCAGCAGTTTCTGAATAAGGAAGAAGGGACCTTTGATGTTGATGTCAAAGACCTTGTCCCAGCCGCTTTCCGGATAGCCTTCGAGCGGCTCTCCCCAGGCAGCACCCGCATTGTTTACGAGGATGTCGACCTTCTCTTCGCGCTTTGCGATTTCTTCCGCGAACTTCGTGACGCCTTCGACGGTGGAGAGATCACCCGGAATGGAGATGCAGGTGCCGATTTCGCTCAGCCGCGCGGCAGTGTTGTCGCAAGCCTCAGCTTTCCGAGCGGTGATATATACCTTGGCGCCGTTCTCGACGAAGCCTTGGGCGATCATTTCACCAATGCCGCGCGAGCCGCCTGTCACGATGGCGACTTTGCCGCTGATGTCGAAGAGGTTTTTCATGTTTATTCCCTGTTATCTGTTGCCACCCGGATAGGTGGTCTAAGTCCTTGAAGACGCGACGGCCTTCCTGATTTTGATGGCGGGCACGCTATCATGAAGGGAGAAACAAGCGAAACGTGAATTGTGTGCGTCAGGTCAGATTGTCTTCAACAAATCTGATCGTGTCATCTATGCGCTCAATAGCCCATATGAATATGGCAGGACGCTCGTCTGGGCCGTCCAACATCTCAAGCTGAGACAAAAGGTCAATGATACGGGATAGCGACCGCCAATTCTGTGGCAAAGGACCTGCGGCGGTTTCGTAGGCGCTCACGAAGGCGTCATTGAACTCGGGCGGTTGAAAGTCTCTGGTGCGGAGCATGTTTGCAATATCGGTGAGCTGATTGCCTGCATGAGCGTACTCCCAGTCCATGACGCCTGTGATGCGGCCCTGATGTACCATCAGGTTTGGTGGGTTGAAGTCGCTGTGCACCAGACAGGGCTGCACTGCTTGTTTGTCCAGGTAGGGTACAGCCCAACTTATCAACTCCTTTAGCCGTGCGAGACGCTCAGCGCCAAGACGGTCTCCCGCCCGACCAGCCAAGGCGGGTTTGGCAAAGGTATGGAATCCCGCCGCACCCATATCGATGGGCTCTATCACCTGCATGTCTTTGCCCAAAAATCCTGAATCGGTGAATGTTTGCGCGTGAATGGCCGCGAGAATGGCTCCGATGTCGGTCGCGAGTGATGTTGTCTCATTCCCTCCTTCGCGGAGGACGTCGTCCAGTGTCTGGCCTTCGACCCAGCTCAGTACGAGAAAAGCAGGATCTTTCTTTGATCCATCCAACAAAACCTTGGGCACGGGCACGCGGCCTTCGAGCAATTGAAGGATTTGGCTTTCAAGGCGGCAGGGTGCGCTCCCTCTGGCATAGACGCGCAGGGCAGCTTTGGCAGGTTGAGAACGCAGGGTGAGCGCGTAGTTTGAGTTCACTCGGCCACCGCTTAGCGGCTGAACGCTCGCTAGGGCATTGGGCCCAAAGGCGAGGGCAATGATGTCATCCATCTCCGAGTGAGCGAGGTCAATAAAATCAAAGCGCCGCTCAAACGGGGGATCGGTATTCACGGCGCGGTTCGCTTGCTCATCAACATATGGCCCGTCGGCGCAAAACCCCGACGCTCGTAAATCTGGCGGGCGCGGGCGTTGGTTTCGGTCACTTCCAAATGCAGATATGCCAGCCCCAGCTCTTTCGCCTGTGCATCAGCAAAGCGCATGATCTCGGCGCCGCCGCCTTGTCCGCGGTACTCTTCTTTTAGAAAGAGCTCATCGATGAACCCGTCTTTGCCTCCATAATACATGGAGAAGCCGATCGTCAGGATAAGATAGCCCGCGGCCTTTCCGTTTGCCTCGACGATCCAGATCTTCACCGCTGGATCACCCTCAACCAGTTGATCCAAGGCAGGTCCGTGGAGAGACGGGTCATAGGTGAGGCCGTCGAAGGCATAATAGGCGCGGACAAGTTCCTCGATAAGGTGTCTGTCAGCGGGTTCTATGGGCCTGAACGTGAAATTCATGGTCTTGCGGCGTAAAGGGCGAGCATCTGATAGGCGATGGTCGCGCCCGCGAGTGCCGTGATCTCGCTGACGTCATAGGCAGGTGCCACTTCGACCACGTCCATGCCGACGATGTTGATGCCTTCAAGACCTCTTAGGATGTCGAGCGCATGGCGGGTTGTAAGACCGCCGGCGCAGGGGGTCCCAGTGCCCGGTGCATAGGCCGGGTCAAGACAATCGATATCGAAGGTGAGATAGACCGGTGTATCGCCGACCGTCTTTTTGATTTGCTTGGCGATGACCTCTGCATCGGTCCTGCACACCTCTGATGCGTCGAGGATGTTGAAGCCGTGGGATTTAGGGTTGTGGGTTCTAAGGCCCACCTGCACCGAGCTTTCTGGCACGACGAGCCCCTGCTCCTTGGCATGATAAAACATGGTGCCGTGATCGATGCGGCCGTCTGCGTCTTCCCAGGTATCGGAATGGGCATCAAAATGGATGAGGGATAGCGCCCCATGTTTTGCCGCATGGGCCTTAATCATGGGATAGGAGATAAAATGATCGCCGCCGAGCGTCAGCATGGCGGTGTCCGTTTCCAGGATCGCGGCTGCGTGCGCCTCCAGCCTGTCGATCCAGGTTTCAGGCCTTCCTGGATCGAAGGTACAGTCACCCCAGTCAGCGACTTTCAGCTTATCTAGTGGATTGAAGTCCCATCCTTGCGGTTGATCCCAGGCGAGATTGACGGAGGCTTCGCGGACGGCGCGCGGTCCAAGGCGCGCGCCGGGTCGGCCGGTCGTTGCCAAATCAAACGGGACGCCGGAGACGGCTACGTCGAACTCCGCAAGGTCGCGGGTGTATTGGCATCTCAGAAAACTAGTGGCGCCCGCATAGGTGGCCTCATAAGACCCTCCATGGGGGGAAGTGCGTGTGAAGGCAGCGTCGCCCGTGTCCTCGCCTATCTGAGATGGATCATAGTCAGCCATAGGTCTCTCCTCTCAGCACAGCATGAGACATGCGGATGCTTCAGGGAAGGGGAGAACAGCGTTTCGGGTTGATTTATGATTTGGATTTTGAACAGCTGGGCACGCCCCAGCCGAGATCTACGAACCTGTGTTCGTCGATTGAGCGCATCAGTTCCAGCGTGCCAGCGGGCTCTTCACTGTCATAGCGCACGGTTTCGATCATATGATTGACGGCGATGAACTTTGGCAATCCGCCCAGGTCCGCTCTGAGTGGAAGGATCAGTGTTTCCAGCAAGGCAATCTTTCCCGTCACGTGCCGATTGCGTACGACCTGAAACAAGCCACAGGGGTGTGCCAGGATCATGCGCAGATCTTCAACGATGTTCATGCCTTTTGACGGAGGCATCACCTGGGTTAGATCGACACCTGTAAGGTCTGATTTCATGCGTGCCGTAACGGCGGTGCCCGCCATTCGACAAACAACGTGCCCGTCTTCAGACATTTCCCAGAAGGTGATGTCCGGAAGGGCAGTTGGAATTTGGATGAGGTCGAATTCCGCCACACTGGGCGCGGCGCCTTTGGCGACCGATTGCCAATAGGTAAGGACTTGTTCGAATTTGGGGGAAGTAAACGTCGACAAAAGAACGGACCCGGACATCTCAAGAAGATTGCGCTTGAGTATGCGTTTTAAAATCTTGCCAGAAGACAAACAAAAGCCCTGATGTTTCCATCAGGGCTTCTGAAATTTGGTCATTCCGTCCAGTTTTAGACGGAAGGTATTAGGCGACGAAGGCGTCTTCCTCGAGCTTCATCAGATCCTCGGAGCCCAGTTCAATGCGCTCAAGGTAGGCCGCTGTGTTTGGCACTTCCCGTTCCAACCAGAACTTGGCGAGCACGAGCTTGCGGTTATAGAAGTCCGCATTGCCTTCGCCGGCTGCCAGTTTGGCAAGCGAGACCTTTGCCATTTCGGCCCACATCCAGCCAAGAGACACGACACCAAACAGATTCAGCATCTCGTAAGAAGCAGCGCCCGCATTGTCGAAGTTCTTCGGCGCGTTCTCCATGAGCCAGCCAGCAGCTTTTCCAAGACGCTCATACCCAACCTTAAGCGGTTCAATGTATGGCTTCATGGCCTCATCGCCTTCATTCTCTTTAATGAAGGCTTCGATTTTGCCGAAGAAGGCCATGGTTGCGCGGCCGCCATTGGCGGTCATTTTCCGGCCCACAAGGTCAAGTGCTTGAACGCCGTTGGCGCCCTCGTAGACCTGGTTGATACGCGCGTCCCGAACGAACTGTTCCATGCCGTGGTCACGTACATATCCGTGTCCACCAAACACCTGCATGGAAGAGTTCGCAGCGTCAAAGCCTTTGTCGGTGAAGTAGGCTTTAATGACCGGTGTCAAAAGCTGGCTCAGATCGCTTGCTTCTTCGCGTTCCTTCTCATCGGCTGAGTTGCCTTGAACTGTAAAGAGCATGGACACGTACATGGCGAGTGCGCGGGCACCTTCCACGAACGAACGAGACTGCAGCAGCAGGCGACGAACGTCCGGGTGCACGATGATCGGGTCGGCTGACTGATCAGGGTTTTTTGCACCTGTCAGGGAACGACCGGCGGTACGTTCCAGCGTGTAGGCTGCGCCATTCTGCACGGCGACTTCGCCGACGGCGATGCCCTGGATGCCGACGCCCATACGGGCGGCGTTCATCATGCCGAACATTCCGGCCATTCCGGACGACTTAGATTTCACTTCCTTGCCGTCTGCGTCCTTCTTCACCTTCTTGGGTGACCCGCCGAGCTTGTAAGCAACAGCATCGTCGAAGTTCAGCACGCAGGTTGCGTTCCCTTTAATGCCCATCTTCTTTTCGATGGACCCCGTGGACACACCATTGCGCTGGCCCAGCTCACCGGTTTCCGGATCAACAATGAATTTAGGCACCATGAAGAAGTTCACAGTCGACAGGTCGTTCGCAAGCTTCCCATTTTCGTCAGGAATTTTCGCGATGACCATGTGGACGATGTTGTCGGTCATGTCGTGATCGCCACCGGAGATAAAGATCTTCGTGCCGTTCAGACGATAGGTCCCGTCTTCCTGCTCAACCGCATTTGTGCGCATTAGCTTCAGGTCTGTGCCGCAATGCGGCTCGGTGAGGCACATGGTGCCGGTCCACTCGCCTGCAACCATCTTCGGCACAACATGTTCTTTCATCCAGGGTTCGCCGGTCGCCTGCAGCGCGCCGTAGGCCGCATTGGTGAGGCCCGGATACATGGTGAAAGCCTGGTTGGCTGACGATCCCATTTCGGAGAAGGCGAAGGTGACAACGGATGGCAGTCCGGCGCCGCCCATTTCTTCAGACGCGCCAAGACGGTTCCAGCCATCATCGCAATATTGCTGGAACGCTTCTTTAAAACCTGGAGGTGTGCGGACAACACCGTTCTCCAGAACGCAGCCGTGTTCATCGCCGATCTGGTTCAGGGGCTGCAGAACTTCTTCACAGAATTTCGCGCCGCCTTCGAGGATGGCTCCAGTCATGTCGGGGGTTAGGTCTTCGAAACCTGGCAAGTCAGAACGCTTGTCGATTTCAAGAAGGTCATGGAAGAGGAACATGAAGTCCTCTACAGGCGCCTTATATGTTGGCATGGCGTCGTGTCCTCAATTTTCAATATTGTCAGTAAGCGGTCCGAATTCTATTCGTCCGGATTCATTTGTCGAGCAGATTCGACGCTTTATTACCCTCAAGAGTCCAGCAAAATCCGTTGGTTTCCCCACGAAAATCAGGGGTATTCGCCAATTGTGATCTCAAGCGATCAGGTATTTTGGTAGTTCGGTGCCCGTTTACCCAGAAAAGCGCTGATCCCCTCACGAAAATCGTCCGTTTGGGCACAGAGGATCTGGTTGCGGTCTTCCATGGCAACGGCGGCTTCAAGGCTGCCGGCATCCACGCTCATGTTCAGGCATTCCTTGGTAAGCCTGAGGCCCAAGGGTGTGGTGGTGAGCATTTCCTCAAGGTAGGGCTGCACTGCGTCGCTTAACTGATCGTCCGGCACCACTTCTGAAACGAGACCGACGCGCTCTGCACGGGACGCATTGATGAAACGTCCGGTCATCATGAGTTCGGTGGCAACTGACACGCCGACAAGGCGGGGCAGGAAATAACTCACGCCGATATCGCAAGCTGAGAGGCCGATACGAATGAAGGCGGCATTCATGCGGGCGCTCTCGCCGGCGATACGAATGTCGCTCGCAAGGGCCAAAGCAAACCCTCCGCCGCAGGCGGGCCCGTGCACCAAAGAGATGATCGGCTGGGGTGCGCGGCGCATGCGCATGACGATCTCGCTGATCCGACGCTGCCCGACAAGACCTGCCTGCGGACTGGACGTTGTGTCGGTCTCTGGCGTATTGGATCGATGTTTCAGATCGAGGCCGGCACAGAAGGCGCGGCCCGCGCCACGAAGCACAACAACCCGAACGCTGTGGTCCATATAGAGGCTTCCGAAATAGTTGAGGAGATCGGTCACGAGCTCGGGGTTCATGGCGTTGAGGGCTTCAGGCCGGTTCATGGTCACCCAGTCGACCGCACCTTCTTTCTCGATCTTCAATGTCTTGTAGCTGCTCATGACGATGTCCTCCCGGTCACGCAGTTGTTTTTTGTTCGGTTTTTGTCAGCGATGGCGCGCGACTTGATCCAGTTCGCGCTGAAGCGCCGCATCCATGCTGAGCCACCTCACCGCAGTTCTGCCGTCCTTTTCCTGTCGGACAATATCTGCCTGGAAAGGGGTCAGGCGCTCGGCGCCCGACCAGCCAACTAGGCCCGTCACAAGGCTTCCCATCGGGCCGTTGCTGTGGAAGTGGTTAATGGCTGCTCCACCGACTGACCAATTGTGTGCAATGTAGGCGAAGCCTTCTGTTTCGATCCTGAGCCAGGGCTGGCTTGCGCGGAGATGTAGCCGGCGTTCCTCCTGAAGGCCACGTGCCCAGGACATAGCCTTTGTTTCACTCAACATATGTTTTCCCTAGAGAATCCAAGTCGGGTCCGCCGGTTTGTTGGGCTCATAATTACACGTCTGGCCCAGCTTCGAAATCATCATATTTGGGGCTGTGCGCCTCTCCCAAGTTCCTCTATAAAGCGGCCTTCCGGGAGCAAACCCTCTCCAGACCGAAGCGAGAAACACATGGCTGAAGCGCAACCCATTATGATTGAAGTAGGGGCAGGTGAGCTGATCGATAAGATCACCATCCTCACCATCAAATCCGAACGGATGAGCGACGAAGCCAAGCTGAAAAATGTCCGCTATGAACTGGACGTGTTGAGTGCGGCTCGTGACGCAGCGCTTGAGGATACAGCCGAGCTTCAAAAACTCACCGCTGCGCTCAAGGAAGTGAATGAAGCGCTTTGGGTTATAGAGGACGACATTCGCGAGTGCGAGCGTGACAAGGATTTTGGCGAGAAGTTTGTGGCGCTGGCACGCGCTGTCTATGTCACAAATGACAAACGTGCCGCCATCAAGAAAGACATCAATCTGGCGACCGGCGCGCAGATCATTGAAGAAAAGTCCTACACGGAATTTGATTGAGCGTTGAGACGGGCGCTCACCGTTTTGTAGACCTGCTCAACCGGCAGACCTTTCAGATCAGTCACTTCGATGGCGTCAAACCGGGCTGTTTTGATGCCGGTTTTTTCGACGCTTGTGTGTGAACCGAAGAGGGCGAGCCCCGGTTTGCCCATGTGTGCGGTGAGGTGTGAGGGGCCGGTATCGTTTCCCACAACAAAGCCTGCGGCTTTCACGACGCCTGCGAGATCAAACCAATCCAGGAAGGACCCACCGGTCAGCATGATGCCGGGTATCTTGGCACAGAGTTCCATTTCTTCGGGGCCAGGTACTGTGACCACCTGATGCCCATCTGCGATGAGGCGTGTTGCCAGGTCTGAGTAATACGGCCACCGTTTGTGGGGGAGAGACGCGGAGGATCCTGGCACTAAAAGAATGAAGCCGGGTTGGAGATTTGCTTCATCTAACAGCCCAGTCACATCGTTCGCCATCCACGAGACATCTGGTTGTAGCGTGTGCTGGCAGGTGAGGCCGGCGTCTGTGAGTTGGCCTTCCAGACGCCGGAGGCTGTGGATGGATTTGGGATTTTTGGCCTTATGAGGGTGCGAGCATCCCGGCGCGGTGCCTGACCATTCTGTATTAGGAAAGATCCATCTGAAATAATCAGTGGTCCGAGACGAGTTTTGAAGATCGTAGACGCGGTCAATGTTGAGCGCCTGAAGCTCGCGTCGGAGTGCCCACATTTTGTCGAGCCGCCAACGCGGCGCGCGCGGGTCGCGCACGACCTGATCCACCCAGGGGCAGCGTTCCATGATCTTTGCGTAAGCGGGTCCCGTCAGGATGGTTATTTTGTCCTGCGCATGATGATTGCGGATGTCGTGAAGCGCGCCCTCGCTCTGCATCACGTCGCCAAAGGCGCCATGCTTGATGATCAGGATGTTTTTGGTCGTGCCCATGGTGCTTGTCATAGCAACCTGTGCGGGCTCGCGAAACCTAGAAGACGCCCGGTACCACCCTCGTGCGCACGCGGGACATATAGTCCGCATAGCCGCCCAACTCGCGTTTGAGCTGTCGTTCTTCAATCAATATGCGCGGCAGGAGGAAAAGAAGCGTTGCGGGTGCCGCGATCAGGGCCGCGGCGGTCGATTCCAGAAACAGACCAACGCCGACGAAAAACAAGATGAAGCATGTGTACATGGGGTGGCGCACCCGCGCGTAGGGCCCGGTATCGACCACATATTGCTCGCGCTCATGGGTTTTCACGATGTTGGCGGCGAAAGTGTTGGCTCTAAGGGTGCGCCAGATCATGAAACATCCGCCGAGGAAGATGGCGATCCCTCCCCAATAGCCGACAGAGTCGGGAAGGGCAGGCAATAAGTGCAGACTGTGGACGTCCCAAGGGATGAACAGGAACCAGGCAATGATGAAGCCAACGAGAAGCGCGGTTGCCAGTTTGTCGGCTATGGGTTGTTCACCGGCAAGGGAGGTTCTGTCCCTCAGGAGGTCGGGGTCGGTCCGCGCAAGCCACAGAGTGGCGACCAGATAAACCGGTATCAGCAGGAGAATAAACTCCCAACCCCGCGGCCAATCGAAACCGCCCGTCAGCACCCAAGCCGGCGCAAAAAGCATGACTGTGTAGAAGAGGATCGCGAACGCCGATCCAACAAGTCCCCTCAGAAAGACCCCATCTGCTCCCCCTTTGCCTTGCTGAAAAGCCTAGCAAGGTGCCGTTTCTTGGGAAAGTTTGGGAACTGAGCTTTTTGGGCACGTGGGTCGCGCTCCTCACTACCTCTCGCACCCCTTGAATTCTACCGCCGCTTCTCCTAAATTGATGAAATTATCATAAATGATACCTAAATCAGTTAGGAAATGGCATGACCTATCAGAACGACTTTGTGCGCCTTGTTAAACGTCCCGACGGCGCCCCCTCTCCTGATATTTTTGAGGTCTTGCGCACTCCGGTACGTGATCTCAAAGACGGCGAGTTTCTGCTGCAGAACAATTATCTGTCGATGGACCCCGCACTTGTCCAGCGGCTGCGCGACGAAGACAATTACACCGACAAGATAGAGCCCGGCGAGGTCATGCATGCCTATGCGATCGGCCAGGTTATCGAGTCGCGGTCTCCGTCAGTGCCCGTCGGCGAAGTGCGCCTTGGGCGCTTTGACATGCAGACCTATGCCATCAGCGATGATCCGGAAGGGTCGCGTGTCATTGATGCGGCTCTGGTGCCGCCAACCTGGTATCTAGGCGTCATTGGGACGACGGGGGCGACTGCGTCGCTTGCTTTAAGTGAAATTCTCCAGCCGCAAGCCGGTGAAACGATGGTGATTTCTGCCGGTGCCAGCTCTGTCGGGTGGATAGCCGCACAGTTGGCGAAGCGAGCCGGGTGTCGCACGGTCGGTATTGTGAGTACGGACGAGAAGGCGGCCGCACTTGCAGCTGATGAGGCCTATGACGCCGCGGTCAGCTATCGAGGGAAAAGTGTCGACGAGCTTGCTGCGGATCTGGCGAAGGTTTGCCCGGAGGGCGTCGACACTTATTTCGATAACACATCGGGCGACATCTCAAGCGCATTGATCGACCTTTACAATGAGCGGGCGCGGATCGCCGTCATCGGTCGGCTTGCCCTGTCGCATCTCAAACATTCGCACGATGATATCGGGCGGCGTGACAGCAATGTCATTCTTGCCAAGCGGATCAAGAAACAGGGGATGGTTCTGTTCGATTATCAGGATCGGCTCCGGGATGTGGGTCTTGAGCTTGCCGGCCTGGTTCTGTCCGGCGACCTGCGCTTCAAAGAGGACATTGTCGACGGGATTGAAAATGCGCCCGCCGCCTTCTTCCGCATGCTGGATGGTAAAAACGACGGAAAGCAGTTGGTCAAGCTTGCTGACATCGAAACTGAAGATGAGAGTGCTTGAGCATTAGGCAATGGACCTGTCAGTCCACGAGGTCCCAATAGGGTGCGTCGCCGAACCGATCATAGATGAACTCCACCAGCAGCCGCACCCGTGTCGCCAGGTGCCGGTTGGGTGGGTAGAGCAGGCAGAGTTGAAGTGTGGTGGGTTTCCAATCTGGAAGTAACGTCACGAGGCGGCCCGCCTGAAGCTCCTTGCCGACAATGAAAGTGGGGAGCATGGCAATGCCGAGACCGGCGACCGCACCGTCGCGCAACACGTCTCCATTGTTGGAACAGAGTGTTCCTTTTGTCCTCACCGTTTCCGTCTGGTCTCCATTGTGCAGTTCCCAGAAGGCGCCGGCGGTCAAATTGCCATAGTGCAGGCAGGGTAGGCGGGTGAGGTCGCGGGGTGTTTTGGGGGCGCCGAAATCTTTCAGGAAACCGGGCGACGCACAAAGCACCCGTTTCATCTCAACGATTTCATGATCGATCAGGGACGGGATGGGATTCGGTGCTCCGATACGCACGGTTATGTCGTAGCCTTCACTCACCGGGTCAATGAAACGATCGCTCAGCTCCAGCTCGGTTGTGATTTCCGGATAGAGTTTCATGAAATCGATCAGCGCTGGCCCAAGATGTGCTGTGCCGAAGGACAGCGGCGCGTTGATCTTCAGGGCGCCGGCGGGCTTGTCGCTTGCGTCCTTGAGACTACGCTCGGCCTCTGACAGGTCGTCCAAGATAGCTCTGCACTTTTCATAGAAGGCCTGGCCGCTCGGTGTGGGAGACACCCGACGAGTGGTGCGCTGAAGCAGTTGGACGCCTAAATCATCTTCCAGATTGATCACGGCCTTGTTGATTTGAGATCTGGAGGCGCCGAGCGTGCGCGCCGCGGCTGCAAAGCCGCTCTGCTCCACCACGGTGGCAAACGCCTTAATCGCTGCGAACTTGTCCATATGGCTCTTATTGTCTCCTAATTAGAGACATTATGTAGATATAGGTACCAATAGTAAATCAGAGAGAGACGATTATCTTCTTGAGCAAGCAAGCTTCAAGGAGACGGAAAGATGATGAAAATCAGAAAGGCAGACGACCGCGGCAACGTAAACATTGGTTGGCTCTCGTCCGACCACACGTTTTCCTTTGGTCACTACTATGACCCGGATCACATGGGGTTTGGTCCCTTGCGGGTCATCAACGAGGACCGGGTACGTCCTGGCGCCGGGTTTGATACCCACGGCCATCAGAACATGGAGATTATCACCTATGTTCTGGACGGTGCTTTGGAGCACAAAGACTCGCTTGGAACAGGGTCTGTGATCCGGCCAGGCGATGTGCAGTTTATGTCTGCCGGGAGTGGTATCCGGCATAGTGAGTACAACCATTCGTCGGACGACCCCGTTCATTTTCTGCAGATCTGGGTCATGCCTGAAGAAGAGGGTGGCACGCCGTCTTATGACCAGAAGCGCTTTTTCGAGAGTGATGAAACGGCGCAAGGCTTCAAGCTTGTGGCCAGTGGCAGTGGACGGAATGGCTCATTAAAGATCGGCCAGGAAGTCGATCTCTATGCCGGACGGTTCACCGCGGGTGAGCAGTTTTCACACACGGCGGAGGCGGGGCGCCTGCTTTGGCTCCAAGTGGTTGAAGGCACGCTGAATGTCGCTGGTGAAACCCTCACGACGGGTGACGGATTGGCGGTGGCGAATGAAAGTGTTCTGTCGCTGGACATTGTCGAGGATGCGCATCTGCTGCTGTTCGATATGGTGCCTTAAATCATGTGCCAGGCCTTGAAATCGAGGCCTGGCATTTAGTTTATTCTACACACGCTGCTTGAGGAGGAACCGCACATGACTTTCCAGAGAAGTGAAACGCCAACCTGCGCAGACGTTGAGGGATGTGACTCCGTGGAAGTGGTGATCACGCCCAAGACCAAAGATCTCGGCGGCTTTGATGTCCGCCGCGTTTTGCCCGCGCTTGAAAAGCGTAGTGTTGGACCGTTCGTCTTCTTCGATCAAATGGGTCCCGCGGTGTTTGCACCCGGAGACGGGATCGGCGTGCGTCCTCATCCTCATATCGGCCTGTCGACGCTGACCTGGCTTTTTGAGGGCGAGATCATGCACCGAGACAGTCTGGGATATGTGCAGCCAATCCGGCCCGGCGAGGTGAATTGGATGACTGCTGGATCCGGTATTGTGCATTCCGAACGCGCGCCGGAAGAAACGCTTGATCAGGCACGGCCGCTGTTTGGGTTACAGGTCTGGATGGCCCTGCCCAAAGAGCTAGAAGAAACGGATCCCAGCTTCCAGCATGTTGCAGCGGAAGATATCCCCGCCCTCGAGAAAGACGGAATCAAGCTGTCTCTGGTCGCGGGTAAGGGGTGGGGTCTTGCCTCACCGGTGACAGTTCACAGCGAGACACTCTATGCCGATGTGGAAGCCGCTGAAGGGGCAGTGCTCACCATTCCGGCGGATCAGGAAGAGCGGGCCGTCTATCCCGTTCGCGGCTCTGTCGAGATTGACGGCGTCAGCTTTGACGCGAGCTCCATGGTGGTATTGAAGGCCGGAGTCTCGGTCGATGTCGCGGCGCCAGAGGGCGCCCATTATGTCGTGGTAGGCGGTACCCCGATCGATGGACCCCGGCATCTCTACTGGAATTTTGTGTCCAGCCGTAAGGAGCGGATCGAACAGGCCAAGGAAGATTGGCGCGAGGGGCGCTTCGTGTCAGTCCCGGGCGATGAAGAGTTCATTCCGCTCCCAGACTAATGTTTAGACGGCTTGTGCGGTAAGGCGACGTACGCCTGCAACCTGACCGCTGGCGAAGGCTGCGACGCCAATGGCGATCAGGACCATTGCGGTTATGCCCGCCGACGTCAGCATGCCGGATACGAATGGCAGAAGCGCGATAGACCCCACGACCCATCCAATGTCGAGGGCGATGATGATCCACGCCAGTCGCGTAGAGATGTTTTGTCTCGTGGCGATCCAGACAATGGCGGCAGCAAACATCAAGAGTTGAACGCCAAGGCCCGGCAGGAGGGTCGGATCGGGAATGCCGAAGGCTTGCGTCAGAGGGGCGGCGTCCACGAGGCATAGGGTTCCTGTGAGTGTCGAAAAGGTCGCATTGCCTAAAAGGAACCGCCGTAGCAATCTGCTCTCCGGATCGAAGGGACCTTCGCTCTTCCAGGCATCAATTAGAAACATTTACCTCTCCTTTTGCTCGGGGTGCCGCTCGAACGTGGCACGAAGGAGAGTTAGGCCCAATTCCCTCAGACGTAAGCGCTGCCGCCCGTCTCTCCAAACAAGGTCAGCCAATTGTCGCGGCTTTCGTGGTCTGCGGGTAAGAAGGTTTCTATGCGAATTTCCTGTAAGGTCACGTCCTGGGCAGTGCCCAGAGTCGTGATGGTTGTGATCAGGCGGATCGTTTGGTCTCCAATTTCAAGGATCACAGGGACCAGCGGTGGTTGTTGTCCGCCAATGTCGATGACTTTCCATTGCGGCGGCAGGTCATAGGTCTGCATCAACTCGTCCAGAAGGTCTCTTGTTGCCGTTTCGTTGCGACTGAGTTCTGCAATGGCTTCGCGGTGGAGGCGCTGGACGATGGGATAGGCGACATCGTCCCAGTTGGTTACGAAATCGCGGAACCCTCCCGGCGCAAACATGCGGGTAAGGAGATTGGGCTTCGGAGAGGCCGGATCCGGTTCGCAGCCTGTTGTCGCCCAATAGGTTTGGTTGGCGCTCAAAATGTTCCAATGACGGTCGATGGCGGCGGCGCAAAATGGTTCGTTGGCGTGCAACATGAGATCGACGAGATTGCGAATCTCGCTCATTTCCGGTCCGTCATAGTCGGACTCGGCAAATGCGGCGGGAAAGCCTGCGGCAATGAGCAGCGCGTTTTGGTCCCGCAGGGGCACGTCCAGTGTTTCCGCCAGCGTTAAAATCATCTCGCGGCTTGGCTGCGCGCGACCGGTTTCGACAAAACTCAAGTGCCGCGGAGAAATGTCGGCGTCGCAGGCAAGAGCAAGCTGGCTCAAACCTCTCGCGGCGCGCCATTCCTTGAGCATGACACCGACGGCGCTTTGGGTATGGGCTGTTTGCATGGTCACTGACATTCCTCCTGTGGTTTCAGACTTAAGAAGAAATCGGACAGCTTGAGGAGCCAATTGTTGGACCTATGAGGGAGCCACTGCGTCCCACGCTTCCTTACGCGGCAGAGAATTGGCGGCCCTGTTGGGATTTGGAACGTTTGGCACCTTAACCACGTTCAAAGAGGAACCCTCATGACCAAGCCGATCCTGACCACGACAGAGCTTTCCAGTTACGGGAAGACCGCGCGCCTCATCCTTGCGGAGAAGGGCGTCGACTATGACCTCAACAAGGTTGAGTTCGCGAGCCTGCCCGAGGAGGCCTACCGTTCTCAACATCACCCTTTTGCTAAAGTGCCCTCCTTTCGGCATGGGGACGTTCACCTCTATGAGACAGCCGCGATCGCCCAATATGTTGACGAGGTCTTTGCCGGACCTTCCCTCCAACCGACTGAGCCGGTCGCACGCGCACAAATGCGGAAATGGATCTGTGTGGCCGATGCCTATGTCTATCCGGCGGTTATCACAGGGCTCATCATGGAACGGGTCGTCGCGCCGATGAATGGTGGTGAAGCCAATGAAGAGTTCATTGCCGCGTCACTTCCAGAAGTTACCCGGGTGCTTGAGGTGATTGAGCAAGAACTTGACCGCCAGGATTATCTGGCAGGCACGCTTTCACTCGCAGACTTTTTCAGCGCCACCATGCTGAGCTTTCTGCCGCTTGCGCCAGAGGGAGCCGATCTTATGAAAGGCAAAGATAATGTCGCTGCTTGGGTCGATCGGATGACCGCACGCGATAGTTTTGCGCAAGCCGCTTGAGCAAGGAAAGGTGCCTTCGGGCACCTTTCCAGACTTGGAGGCGATCGCCTCTATTGCGCGTAATACTCCACCATGGGTTCCCGGGTTCCGCCGATATATTGGATGGTGTCATAGACGTCGAACACAAGAGAGATGGCGAGCGTTACCGTCGCCACGTAGAGCCACGCGCGAAAGTAAGGGCGTCCATCGGTCTCTGCCTTGCCGGTATAGATCCTGTAGAGGAAATATCCGAAAGCGACACCCCAGAAAATGTGACCTAGGCCGAAGAGCTTGGTGATCATGTTTCCCTGGACGGTGTAGATGTAGATGCCGACGGCGAAATTGAGAACCTGCGCCACAATCAGGACCTGGGCTTCTCTGCGCTTGATGAAGACAAAGGGCAGCAGGATCAGGAGTGTCTGCATCCAGGTGAGCCACCATTGCAGCCATAGAGGGAATTGCGCGATCTGCGCGTTCATTTCATTAAAGGCTTCCATCGCCGTCCGTCCTTCTCGTTCAAGGTGGGCGGCAAGGTAGGAGCGGCGCGGATCGGCGCCAATTACGCAGGGCGTAGGTGTATGGGCGAATGCTTCTGCACCAGGAGCCCGTGATCTGGTTACGGCCCTTGCCGGACCGGCGTTGGGTCCACCGGAAGCGCTTCCCATACCAATCCCGCCCAACATTCGCACTTTTCAGAGCAGAAAACCGCAGATTTTGGCGCTTTTTCAACTTAACTGACATTCGTCATAAATGTACTTGCTTTATTACTGACGTCCGTCATAATGATTTTATGAACCAGGAAAACACCAATGAACAAGGAATGACGCGTTTTGAGCGCCGGAAGGCGTCAACGCGTGCGCGGATCTTGGAGGTTGCTGAGCGGTTGATGCGGGATAGAGGGGTGGATGCCGTCACTATCCAGGACATCACCGATGCAGCCGACGTAGGGCACGGCACCTTCTATCTCCACTTCAAGAGCAAGGGCGATGTGCTGCGACCAGTGATTGAGCACCTTTCGGATCAGGTCCACGCGAAGGTTGACCGCGCGGCGCGCGGCGAACGAGACCCTGCTCTGCGGATGTCGCTTGGCCTGCGTATCCTCTTGCGAGGCATAGCTGAGGATCCGCTCTGGAGCTGGTATGCCCGTTCCGGGGTCCGCTTCAGCCAGTTGGTGGCGGCGATGGGACGGCCACCCGCTGAAGACCTGAAGCATGGCTTAGAGAGCGGGCGGTTCGTTGTTGCCGACCTTCCTGCCATCGAGTCTTTCATCAATGGTGCGCTCGTCGGAATGGTCACGTCGCTTGACGATGGTGCCCCTGCTGATCAGACGGCTGACACGACGGCCGAGTTGGTGCTGCGTGTCTTGGGCATTTCCGCTGAGGAAGCCGCGCAGATAGCACGAGAGCCATTAGAAATCCACTGACCACCCGGCCGCCCGTTGATGGGCGCCGGAACTGGAAGGAGTTGAAAATGTCAAATACTCACCTTGAACCGGGAGCTCTCATCGAGGCGGCTAAGAGCCTTGCGCCGATGCTCCGCGAGAGAGCACGTGAAGCCGAGATTGCGCGCAGACCTTTGGACGACGTCATCGATGCGATCCGAGAAAGCCGTCTTTTTTCTCTGATGGTTCCAAAGTGCTACGGCGGACACGAAGCAGATGTGGACACCTTCTTCGAGGTGTCGCTCATACTTTCGCGCGCGGACGCATCGATGGGGTGGCTTGTGTCGTTCTATTTGGAGCACTCATTCTGGTTCTGTGGTTTTCCGGAGGACTTCCAAAAAGAATTATTCGCTGACCAATCCTATGTTCTAGCTCCGGCCTCACTCAACCTTGGTGCTGGCGCCGCTGAAAAGGTTGACGGCGGCTACCGCGTTAGTGGTCGTTGGCAGTGGGGAACGGGCATTGTGCACGCCAGCTGGGTACTGGTCGGCGCGCTGATGGCGACAGAAGATGGGTCTCCACAGCCGATGTTTTTCGCAATGCCCCGAGATGAGGTTGAAGCGATTGACACATGGCATGTGGCTGGCATGTGCTCAACGGGCTCCTATGACATTAAGGTCGACAATGTTTTCGTTCCCGAAAACCGCACCGTTGCGATGTTTGATCTGACGAACGCGACAACTACGAGCAAGATCCATGAGGGTCCGCTCTACCGAACGCCACTTATTCCGATCCTTGGGTTCGCTTCTGCTCTTTCCATGCTGGGTGCGGCGCAGGGCGCGCTTGAAGAATACCAAACACAGACAAAGGCCAAGATCGCGGCAAACGAACAGCGCGCCGGTGGTGCCATTAAAGACGAAGGAAAGCCGTCTGTCGTTGCGGCTGCAGCTCTTACGATCGAAGCTGCTGAACTGATGTTGAGGGATGTGCTGCGCGAAGTCATGGAGTACCGGATCGACGCGACGCAAGAAATGAGAGGCAGCTGGCTTTCGCGCATGTCCCACGCGATTTTTATGTGCCGAGGCGCTGTCCAGGACATCGTGTCTGTCACCGGCGCCAGCGGAAGCCGATTGGACAGTCCGATCCAGCGGGCACTTAGGGACATTTCTACCGGATCCAATCACGTGCTTTTTGACCGCGAGGCTCGATATGCCGATTACGGCCGAACGCTGCTCGATCAACCCATCCAGAGTTTTATGGTTTGACCAATGACGCAACCACGTATTGACCCCTTGTCGATCGAAGAATCGATAGACATCGTCACGCAGGTTGGGATCGCCAAAGAGAAAGCGCAGGGTTCGATATACCGTGTTCTGCTTCGCCAACCGCGGTTCGGGAAACTCATAAACCAAATGGTCGAAATGCTCTTATCAGAGAGCTCTTTAGATCCGAGGCTGCGCGAACTGATCATTATGCGCATAGGGTGGCTGAAAAACGGAGTCTATGAGTGGTCACACCACTGGAACTTAGCGAAGTTGGACGGCGTCGCGGAACCCGACATGCTCGCTATGAGGGACTGGGAAGCGCACGGCCATTGGTCGGCAACAGAGAGGGCCGTGTTTCGTGCCACTGACGAGACGGTCGCAAACGGAACGATCTCACAGGCAACCTGGGACGACTGCGCGGCGTGCTTTCCAACTGACCCGGAGCTGATCGACCTTGTCGCCACAATAGGTGTCTGGAACATGATTTCGGAGCTCCTCACAACCTTGGGGGTACCCCTTGAGGAGAGCATTGTTGCCTGGCCACCTGATGGACTTGCACCTGCATAGCGGCGTTTGTTGTTGTTTGGTGCCGACGCTGGTCTGCCTGACCTGTTTCAAACGTCATACTTGGACTTAGGAAACAATCTGGAAACACCTCCAGCATCTGACGTCCTGCGTTTTCGCTGCGACGCTGGACACTGCCCGCATGGTACGCACAGAGGAGAGGACGATGAACGGTCCAGTAGTTGCACGTTCAGTGCTGTCAACTCTTACGGTGTTGGGTTTGACGATGTTTGGTCTCTCCGAAGCGGGCGCGTCATACGCGCTGGCGGAATGGAACATGGAGACACGTCTCGGCTTGCCAATATACTTAGGTGTCTGGTTGCTAGGCGTGCTACTGCCAGCCAATCTCGCCTCTGTCTTTTTTGTGAAGAACCATGTTGCCGCTAGATGGGTGCTGGGCGGTTTCTTTTGCAGCCATTTGTGGCTGACCATTGTCGAGGTCACTGGTGCATTTGTGGTGCAGGGTGGGTTGGTGTCGCTCGGCCACATCATCTTTTGGTCACCGGCGATCTACGCGCTTTACCACTATCGTTCCGAAATCAAACTACCGTCCGCTTATGGCATCTGGGCATGCGTCATGCTCGTCGTCTATGGTGTCTCTATGATTTTCGATATCCGAGATGCCTCTATCTGGCTCTACGCGACATTTGTATAGCTCTTTTCCGCTATGGTTCATGGAGCGGTTCGGTAGGATCGATGTCGGTGACACCCTCAATTCATGTATCTCCGTAGGCAATATTGCGAGCCGATTCATAGATGGTCTTGAATTTGTGGTGTCCCGGTGATGATGGATCTGCGAGATCGACAAAAAGGATCGCGCCTTCAAGGAGGGAAGCGATTGATACCGCGCGTAAGGTCGCCTGGCGCTTCGACACCCCGACTGCATCTTGGATTAGTCCCGCCAGGAATGTGACATAGAGATTGTGATATTGGGCGAGAGCATGTCGCGCCGCGTCATCAATCTGGGCGAGTGCCCAAAACTGCACCTCCAAACGGCTGTCTTCTTCATCCTCCCCGGTCTCAATTGCGAACCAACGCAATACAGCATCAAGTTTTTCCTGAGGCGCATTGCGGGGGTTTTCGCTTAGGTGTTTTATGGCCGCTTTTTGCTGCGTGAGCATATCATCGACCAATGCAGTGACCAGGTCGGCGCGCGTGGGAAAGTGATACTGGAGAGAGGCAAGCTTGATCCCCACGCTGCTCGCCACACCGCGCAGCGAAAGGGCGCCAGCCCCTTCAATCGTCAGAATCTGTCGGGTGGCTGCGATGATCTCAGCGCGCCGCGCGTGCGCAGGTTTCTTGTCCGTCATTAGGTTCTTTCGGCCTTCGTTCCTCAATTTCTTAACGTACCAGTCACTTGACAGGTAAATCAACCTGTCATAAGACAGGTAAATAACTGTCGGGCGACAGGTAGGAAGGATTGGGAACACGGACATGTCAGACATTGATCGAAGAGATTTTTTGAATGGTGTGGCGTTAACCGTAGGCGCCAGCGCAATCGTCGGAACGGGCATCGCAAGCCTAACCTGTGGCTCCACGGAGGAAGTTGTCCGCGAGATAAACAGAGTGACAGGACTTTATCCTCCGTCTCTAACGGGCATGCGAGGGTCCCACGATGGATCATTTGACATTATGCATTCGATCGCTTGGGGAGGCGAAAAATTCGGACGGGCGGAAACACGTGTTGATGCAGATTATGACCTGATCGTTGTTGGCGCCGGCCTTTCAGGCCTTGCGGCAGCGCGGTATTTTCAGCAGAAGCACCCCGACGCCCGCATCTTAATCCTCGACAATCACGATGATTTTGGCGGCCATGCGCGGCGCAACGAATTTACGGTCGACGGACACCACCTTGTCGGACATGGCGGCAGCCAATCCATCGACACCCCGTCCAGCTACTCCAAGCAGGCCGCCGATCTCCTCAAAGACATCGGAATCGAGACGGATCGCTTCTACGACTATTTCGATAGGGACTTCTACACATCCCACGAAATGGCGATGGGCCTCTTTTTACCGCGCGAGCACTTCGGTCAGGATCATCTGCAAAAGGCACCGGTGGAAATGTTGGGCGGAATGGGTCTGGTTTTCGGCGGCGCCGATATGGGAAACGATGAAACGCTGATCGAAACTTTGCCGCTTGCCGATCAGGACAAAGCCAAATTGAGGGAGCTCATTTTTGAAGCCAAAGACTACCTACCAGGCAAAAGCCCGGAGCAGAAAGTCGATTTCCTCAAACAGACAACTTATACGGAGTATCTGCGAGAACAGGTCGGTGCCAGCGATACCGTAATCGCACTTCTGGACAAGACGTTCACACAGCTGTTTGCGCTCAACTGGGACGCGATGCCCGCAATCAACGCCATTGATGTGTTGATGCCGGGCACGCAGGGCTTAGGCCTGGGTCCTGGTGAGGGATTCAGTCTGCGGTTGGCCGCCCGCGCCCGGTCGATGCTGCCACTGGGAGTTTGGCAGTTCTTGGCAGACAGGCTACTGACTACCCAAGGCATTGAGCCTTACATCTTTCATTTTCCAGATGGGAACTCCAGTATCGCACGGCTAATGGTCAGAAAGATGATACCGAACGTGGTTAGCGGCAGCACGATGGAAGACATCGTCCTTGCACCGCTTGATTATGACCGGCTCGATTTGGCCGAGAACCAAGTACGTTGCCGCCTTAACGCGACCGTTGTTGATGTTCGGCACCATGCCGACCAAACGGGGGTCGATGTAAGTTATGTCCAGGACGGCGAACACTTACGGATTTCGGGAAGCCACGTGATATTGGCCTGCAATCACCAGGTCATTCCCTACATCTGTGAGGAATTGCCGGAGGAACAGAAGGCCGCGCAGGCAAAGGCAATGCGTGCGCCGCTCTGCTACATCAATGTCGCACTGCGCAATTGGCGGGCTTTTCAGAACGCGGGTGTCCACCGGATCTACGCGCCAAAAACCGATCTGCCACATATGTTGCTGGACTTCCCTGTCTCTATGGGCGGCGTCGAGTTTTCGCCTGACCCGGATCACCCGATTGTGTTGCACATTTCGTACACGCCGTCGTCAGGGTTGGATCGAGAAGACAAATCCCATCGTGAGCTGTACCGCGAAGGCCAACATGTTGTGTACGGATTGAGCTTCGATGACTTCGAGACCATGGTCAAAAACCAATTGAACGCCATGTTGGGGCCTCATGGTTTCGACGCAGATCGCGACATTGCCGCGATTACCGTCAACCGTTGGACCCACGGCTATGCCTACACTCCTTACGGCGACGGCGGCGAACCTTTGATGGACGACCCTGAGTCCCCACATTTTGCGGCTCGCGCACAACATCACCGCATATCAATTGCTAATACAGATGCGGAATATGATGCCTATGTCGACAACGCGTTCGATGCAGCTTGGCGCGCAGTCGAAGAACAGGGTGTTGTTGCACAGAAGAGTTGAGTGTCTGGTGCGACGCGCTCCTGCTTCGCCGGGTTGTGCCAGCGCCAATAGCGCGGGGCGTAGGTGGATTGGCCGATCAGATTGCGTTGCCGGGAATGGGGCAGTTGTTGCATGTCCCTACAGAGCAAAAGCGACAGATCCTGTGTTTGGCCATTTCAGTCTCGGGCAGGTTGGTCAGGACTTTTGAGAGCAATTCGCCAAAGAGGATCCGCTCATCGGCCGTCAGTCCTTCAAGGCCTGCTTCCAGAACATCCAGGCGGCGATCCATTAGCTGTTGACGGAGCTTGCTGCCCGTTCGTGTCAGATGCAGCGCGACCGCACGGCCATCGGCTGCCTCGCGCCGTTCGACGAGGCCGTCCTCTTCCAGACGATCGACAAGACGTACGGTGCCCGGATGTGACCGATCGAGGACCTGGCGAAGAACATCGATGGACAAACCGGGCGCGTATCCAAGAACGATGATCGCCGCCGCTGACTCTCCCGAACGCTCAAACGCCTCTTTCATGCCGGATGTGATCCGGTCGGTAAGTGCGAGCGCAAGGGCGCCCATTAGGTTTGTCGTGCGGTCCATCTCGGCAATGTATGCGCGTTGCATAATTTCTGCAATTGACGGATTGACAGAGATATATGCGCTATGCATATAATTTGTGAGTCGTAATTAGCAGCAGAATTGTTGCGATGCAGAAGGAGGGGCGGTGCGATGGCAGACCAGACTGAGAGCAACGCGGCTGCATCGATGACGGCAGCCGGAACCCAACAATATCCAGAGGTTAGAGACCGCGTCTTCTGCGGCTCAGAGCAACCTATATTGCATCACGTCTGTCTGTTCGTTCCCGATATGGCCGCCTCGATCGAGTTCTATACGTCAGGGCTTGGGCTTTCTTTGCGCGAAGAATTCGATGACATCATTGGCTTGCGGCCGTCTGGAACGCTTCCGTTTGGACTGGCGAGCGCATTCTTGCAAGCCGGGGATGGGCGCTATGTCGAACTGCACCCCGCCGGTGATGGGGAAATGTCTCCACCCGGATTTCCTATGAACCACCTTGCATTTGCGGTGGTGAATGTTGATGCGGCCTATGACCGTGCGCTTGCCGCCGGGGGCGTGGCCTTCGGTTTTACAATTCAAGAGGAAGAGTGGGACGGTTCTCCGCTCGATATTGTCATGTCCGGCGAGCGACCTGAGCCTATGCGTATGGCCTTCCTCCAAGGGCCTAGCGGCGAGCTGATCGAGTTGTATCAGCGGCATTAGCCAACAGCTCTACCTTGCACTTACCGACTTAGAGGAGATCGCGATGCTTGATGTTTTGAAAGCCAATGAGGCCAACTGGGACGCGGACAGCCCACCAGGTCTCGAGTTCCTGTGTGAAGCGCGGGTGCAGCTGCACCTGCCGGCAATTGATGTGGGGGCCATGTCTGACGGCAATCGCACGATCTTCCTGGTGAAGGGCGGTACATTCGACGGGCCTCATCTTCGCGGACGGGTGGTGCCCGACTCAGGCGCCGACTGGATCCGTATCCGCCCGGATGGGACCGGCATGTTGGACGTGCGCTTTTGTCTCGAGACCCATGACAATGCGATGCTCTATTTGCATTGGCAGGGTCGCTTCTTCTCAGCGCCGGAAGACGCAGACTATGCGCTCGATGTCGAAAAGCCTGACGACCCTGCGGGCGCGTGGCGATACTATTTCCGCGCGGCGCCGCAATTTGAAACCAGCGATACGCGGTATGCCTGGCTCAACAACATCATCGCTGTCACAAAATCAAGAACCGGTGACGGCGGTCCCATTCATAGGTTCTTTGCGGTGATGTAAGATGGGTGGCATGCGCCATCACAATGTAGATCCCGAGGTTCATTTCGCACTCTTCCCGACCGGGATCGGGGAATGCGGCATTGCCTGGTCCGGCGAGTTGATTGTCGCGACTTTTCTACCAGAGAAAACCTCAGCTGAGACGGTGGCACGTCTAACTGCCCGAACCGGCGCCACAAAGGGCGCGCGCCCACAATTCGTACAGCAGGCCGTCCAATCAATCACTGCGCTGCTCGACGGAGACAAAACGGATCTCTCCTACATTGTCTGTGACTTCGGTGGAGTCGATCCCTTTGCTGCGCGCGTTTATGATGCGACACGTGCGATCCCAGCAGGCGAGACACGCACCTATGGGGATATCGCTGCTCAGGTCGGCAACAAACGATACGCTCAAAGGGTAGGGCAGGTTTTAGGACGCAATCCGTTTCCGATAATTGTCCCGTGTCACCGCGTGGTTGGCGCGGGCGGCCGCCTCACCGGCTTTTCCGCACCCGGTGGGACCGAAACCAAACTCAGGCTTCTTCAGATCGAAGGAGCATCAATTGGAGAGCCGTCAGGATTGTTCGCTCACTTGCCCATGGCCGTGAAGCCTCAAAGTTGAGGCTGCTCGCGCGTCTCACCTGACAGTCCTCGTGACAACCCACTTGTGCTTTCCGATCTGGCGTGATCGCGTAAACCCATGCCGTTCGAACATAGAAAGCGACCCATTGAAGAGGAAGGCGGGGGACGCTTTTCGGCCATCCGTGTTTTCAGGGAAGGCTTCTATGGAACCGCCGCCCAGTTTTCTGATTTGTTCGATCGCGCCTTTCAACGCGGCGGACGCGACGCCGCTGCCGCGATGTCCTTTGCCGGAGAAAAAGCAGGTAATGCGCCAGTCTGGCAGTTTCGGTTCAGTCTTTTGATAGGCGCGCTGGTTGTGAATCCGCGGTAGCTCGTCTGGCGACCCAAACTGACACCAGCCGACGCAATCGTCGCCTTCGAACACAAGCGACGCATGTGCTCTGCCTTCGCGCACAAGACACTCTTTTGCTTTGCGCTTCGCGGCGGGAGAGTCGTCCGCAGCTGCGTCTTTTCCATGATACCACATGCACCAGCATCCGCCCCAGACGCCGTTGTTTGCTTCGACAAGTCGGGCAAAGTGTGGCCAGGTCGTCTCATCAAGCGGCCTGGTTTCAAACATTGTCTCCTCCTTCTCATCACAAGGATGTGGAGCGAAGGAATTTAGATCCGGCGGGCCACGACCATAGCTCGGAAGGTGGGGTCCTGGTTCCACAGGACCACAATGGAAATTCAAGTGGTCACTCTGCCCCTACAAGAACTATATCATAAATATATGCAGTGCGCATATATTTATGATAATAGCGACGTGTGTCAGACGAGATTGACCTTACGCGATACGTCGAAGGTTTATGTGTCAAATCATCGCATACAAATGGTCTATAACTGGGGATCGGTGTCTGATATTCGGCAGGTTTTTTTCTTTTGAATATTGCGCGGTCGCCAGCGATCCAGATGTGGCGCTTACTGACATTTTTGTGGATACGCCTGGCCTTGCAGACTTGGTGACCCCGGGTGGATTCGAACCACCGACCCTCAGATTAGGAATCTGATGCTCTATCCTACTGAGCTACGGGGCCACAATGCGTTGTTGTTAGCTCTATAGCAGAGACCAGTGACTACAGGTAGGAGGATGAAACGCTTCTGTGAGTCCAGTCCGATTTTTGAGCGGTTCATCACGGCGACATCCATTTCACACTTTGTGTGGGCAAAACCTTAGAACTATGATTTTACCAAGGTGATTGAGGCTGTCGCCGATACTTCTTGTCACAATTATCTGCGCTTTCGCGAAACTGCTTCGCATGACTTCCAATTACCTTAAAAGCAAGTATTACGCTTTTGCTAATGCGCGCCTCATGCAAGTCGATTTCAACCGACCGGGCTCAAAAATGACATTGTGTCATTGTCGGAAATACCGGTCTGTTCTACAGTTAATCAATCAAAAACTATTTTAATTGAAACCCACAACCTGTTGTTTTGACTGTTTGGTGAGCTTGGCGGGTCATCGGTCATAGATATTTCAGGTGTAGTGCGTGGGTCGGGGGACTAAGCGGAATGAGATTGGTTGTTTTGAGTGAGCACCCGTGTTGCCGAATTGGCTTGGCGACAATCATGGAGGGTGTGGATGCGGACGCGCAAATTGTCGAGCTCTCAGACCTTGATGCGCTTGTCGATGAGCTGGATCGCAACGGACCGGTTAATCTTGTGCTGGTCGAGGGAGCGGCACAGATCACCCGCGAAATGACGGCGATCTCTCGTCTCCAGGAGACCGACGGTATCGGCTCTGTCATTTTGCTGCATGAGCAGGATCAGCCGGAGATTGTGCGTCGGTATTTGGATATGGGCGTTCAAGGTGTTGTTCCCAAAACAACCGAAGCTGCTGTTCTCGTTGGAGCCGTCAAGCTTGTCTTGTCAGGTGGGCGGTATGTCCCAGAGTCTATTCTGGCCAAGGAGAGCGCGGGATTTGGCGAGCCAAATTATTCATTCGATGCAGCGGGGCTGGATCGCCTCACGCGGCGGCAAATGGATGTGCTGAAGGAACTGGGCCGTGGATCGTCTAATCAGGAAATTGGCGCGCAGCTCGGCATTGCCCTGGCGACCGTGAAGCTCCACGTCAATGCAATCTTGAACACGCTTGGCGTGCGCAATAGGACCGAAGCTGCAATCATTGCTTATAAAGCCGGTCTCACTGATTTGAACGCGTAGGCATAGCATTTTCGGCCGCTCCGCCTTCCTGAGAAAGACTGCCAGCAAGACGATCTGGGTGCTGCTTCTCTTGTGTGGTGTGGCATCAAGCGCTTACGCCGAAGCGGCCTGTCGTCTTGATCCGGGTGAGACAAGCAAAATCGTTTCGGTCGTGGACGGCGATACTGTCGTTCTACAAGATGGTCGGGAGGTACGTCTGGTTGGGCTACAGGCGCCTAAACTGGCTTTAGGTCGGCGGAACTTCGAAGACTGGCCCATGGCGGCCGATGCCCGCGCTGCCTTAATGACACTCGTTGGCGACCAAGATGTGCGGCTGTCTTACGGCGGTCGGCGCCAGGACCGGTATGGGCGGTTGCTCGCCCATCTGCATCTGCCGGATGGCAGATGGGTGCAGGGCGCAATGATCTCTCAAGGAATGGCCAGGGTTTATTCGTTTTCTGACAATCGGGCGTGTGTTCGCGAATTGCTTGCTCTCGAAACACAGGCACGAGAGACTCAAAACGCAATCTGGAGTCACCCCTACTATTCCATCCTTAAGGCCCCGCAGCAGGAGCAACTGCTCTCACACATCGATAGTTTTCAGCTCGTTGAAGGAACCGTGCAAAGCGCTGCTCTGGTGCGCGGCCGCCTCTATCTTAACTTTGGGGATGATTGGCGCGAAGATTTTACGGTGACAGTTGCGCCATCCAACGTCCGTCATTTCTCTCAAGACGTTGAGGCCTATCGTGGTGCCCGCATTCGGGTACGCGGGTGGATCAAGTCGTATAATGGCCCTGAAATCGTCGTGACACATCCGGAGCAAATCGAGTTTCTGGACGGCCCAGGCAGAGCATCTTGAATTGTCCCTGTAAGTTCGGGCAGGCTGCAGGTTGAGACTAACGGCACCGATCAGGGACTAAACGATTGCGCACATTTTGGGGATCCGAGGCAATCGGCGCGGCGCTCCGCCTGAACTGTAGGCGTCGAGCAAAGGCGCCGCTGTTCCTGATCTTAGGTGTGGCATTGTCGGGTTGTTCATTCGTTTTAGAAGGTGCCTCTAGTCCTGCGTCCACGCCCCAGGAAGTCGTAGCCGGCAATCAAATCAGTGCGCATGATCGGATCCTCCAGACCTATGGCGGTGCCTATCACGACCCTGCGCTGCATAGCTACGTGCGCAGCGTGATCGGGCGGCTTAAGCAGCATCCTGACTTGTCGACGCGAACCTATGCGCTCACCATCCTCAACAGTCCTTTAGCCAACGCTATGGCGCTGTCCGATGGCAGGATCTATCTCACACGCGGCATGCTCGCCCTTCTTAACGACGAAGCAGAGCTTGCGGCGGTCCTCGCGCATGAGATGGCACATGTCAGTGCAGGTCATATCGCCAGCCGGCGGGATATAGCGGATGATATCGCGCTGCTTGATGGATTGGTTGATGATCTGGTTGGTTGGGAAGGTCGCGTGGGATTGCTGTCTCGCAGCGGGTTGCTCGCAGGATATTCCCGGTTGCAAGAAAATGATGCTGACCGACTTGCTGTGACCTATCTGGAGACGGCGGGGTATGATCCGCTTGCGGTCAGTGACGTGCTTGCAGTGATGAACGCCTATACCAAGTATCGCGCGACGCAGATCGATGCAGCCCTCTGGGTTTCGACTGCAGGTTGGCTCGCCAACCATCCCGATACGGAAGATCGAGCCCGTCAGACGGCTGAACGGGCTTATGTTTTGCGATTATCTGACCAGCCAAAACAGCGAGGGCGGCCTCGATATTTAGAAGCGATTGATGGTCTTCTTTATGGCATGCCGGCAGAGCGGGGCTTCGTCCGCGGCAATCGTTTTGTCCACACCGTTGAAGATTTTCGCTTTCAGGTGCCCGATGGCTTCCGGCTCTATAATGCGGGGGATGTCGTGTGGGCCCTCGGCCCCGACAAGGTGATTGTGAAACTTGATCAGGTTTCGGTGGCGGAGGAGACGGACCCTCTGACCTATCTCACCACCGACTGGGCGGGTGCTCTTGCCTTGAGGGATATGCAACGGCTCGACATAAATGGGCTGCCGGGCGCTTCTGCATGGATGCGTTTCCAGGGCCTTAATACATTCGCAGCTGTGATCCTACCGCGCCCCGGCTCCGCTTATCGTTTTCTCATCGGCGTGCCGCCGCAGCTCGGTGACCGCCACAATGGCGATATCCACAGCATCATATCGAGCTTTGGTTTGGTGCGTGATCAGGACACAAAAGTCGGTCTGTTGCGGATTCGTGTTGTGCAGACGGCGCATGGAGAGCGCATGGAAGATGTCGCCATGCGGATGCGCATGGACTCAGAGCGCTCGGCTGAGTTTTATCTGATAAATGACAGACGGCCGGGCGATCTGGTTGCCGCGGGTACCTGGCTCAAGCTTATTGAAGAACGGCTAGTGCGTTAGGCCGAAAGGAACGTCGCAGCAATCGGGTCGTCGATTTTTTCGGTGATCGCTGCTTTCATCTTTTCGAGCGCCCGGTTCTCAATCTGGCGGACCCGTTCCTTGGAAATGCCAAACTTGGTACCCAGCTGTTCCAGCGTCACGGATTGTTCGCTCAATCGACGTTCCGAAATGATGGCCCGTTCACGCGGATTCAGGTGCTCAAACGCGCCCTCGATCCATTCCCTGACGCGCTCATTTTTGTTGGTCTCTTCGACCAATTCGGATGGCGTTGGTGCGTCACAAACAAGGAGCTCCTGCCATGTCGACCCGCCTTCGTCTTCTTGGCCGCCGGGCACGACGTTTAAAGAGCGGTCACTTGCTGAGAGCCTGGTTTCCATTTTTTCAACGTCAATGACGTTGACACCGAGCGTTTCGGCGATTGACTGCCGGTCATCGGGTGTCAGTGTGTCTCGCGTCCCGTTTGCGATGCGGGCTTTGAGGCGACGCAGGTTAAAGAACAGAGACTTATGAGCTGCCGTCGTGCCAGTACGAACTATCGACCAGTTCCGCAATACAAAATCCTGAATTGCAGCTCTGATCCACCAGCCCGCATAGGTCGAAAACCGAACATTGCGATCAGGGTCAAAGCGGGCGGCGGCTTGCATCAGACCGACATTGCCCTCCTGCACCAAGTCGCTGACCGGCAGGCCGTAGTTCCTAAACCGAGTCGCCATGGAGACGACGAGGCGGATATAAGCGCCTGTGAGTTCGTGCAGGGCGTTGACGTCCTGGTGGTCGCGCCAGCGACGAGCCAGTTCGCGCTCATGTTCTTCGGACAGGAGTGGGCGGGTCATCACCTTTTTGATAAAGCGACGATTGGCGCGCTGTGTCTCAGGCGTGTCTATAAAAGCTGTAGATACCATGACCGATCCTCATCCCCGCCTTGAGGTCCAGGGGATGACCTCAAAGTTTTTTGGCTTCATGGGGTATACGGATCGGCCCTTGGGATGGATCACAAAAAAAGCCCGGGCAAGCCGGGCTTTTTTAGGACTTAGGTTGTATCGGCGATCTAGGCCTCTTCAGCGCCATCCGCCGTAGCGTCTGCTTCGGCTTTTTTCTCTGCCTTACCGGCTGCCGTTACGAGAACGGACTCGAGCCGGGCGATTGCTGCTTCATCGTCCATATTGTCTGCAGCCGCGACTTCGCGGGCCATTCGGTCAATGGCTGCCTCAAAAAGCTGGCGTTCAGAGTAGGATTGTTCCGGTTGTTTGTCTGACCGGAACAGGTCACGCACCACTTCTGCAATCGAGATCAGATCGCCGGAGTTAATCTTCGCTTCATACTCCTGGGCACGCCTGCTCCACATCGTGCGCTTAACCTTCGCTTTACCTTTCAGCGTGTCGATTGCCTGGGTAATCACCTTCGGTTCGGAAAGCTTGCGCATGCCCACTGCGTCGGACTTATTAGTTGGGACCCGCAGCGTCATTTTGTCTTTTGCGAATGTGATCACATAAAGCTCAAGCTCATGTCCGGCCACTTCTTGCCGCTCTACGGATGTGATCTGTCCGACGCCATGTGATGGATAGACGACAAACTCTTTGTTCTTAAAGGCCAGCTTGCTAGGCCGCGGCTCAGGCGTTGCGGTAACTTTGGGCTCCGCCTTGGGAATTGGGCGGATGGATGCGGGTTCTGGAATGTTCGCTTTCTCAGGCCGCGCAATAATGGGCTTTGTTCTGGGCGCCTTTTTCTCTACGACGGCCTCCAGCTTGGCCGCTTTTTTGGCGGTGGCTTTTTTTGCAGCTGCCTTCGGCGCTGCTTTCTTTGCAGTTGCTTTTGGTGCGGCTTTCTTGGCCGCCGGTTTTTTTGCGGCTGCCTTTTTCGCTGCAGGCTTTTTCGCCGCCGCCTTTTTTGCCGCTGGTTTTTTTGGAGCCGCCTTTTTGGTTGCCGCCTTTTTGGCTGTTTTCTTCGCGGCAGTCTTTTTCGCAGCAGGTTTCTTAGCCGCTGCCTTTTTTGCCGCTGCTTTGGGCTTGGCTTTGGCTTTCGCCGGCGCCTTTTTGGCTTTGGTTGGCGAGCTTTTCTTCGCAGCTGCCTTCTTCGCGGCAGCCTTCACTTTAGATTTTGCTTTGGCTTTTGCGGCAGGCTTGGTCGCCTTCTTCGCGCTTGTCTTCGTTTTTTTTGTGGCCTTGGCTGCCATGGTCGCTCCGTCTGCTTGCCGGTCCTGCCAGCATGTTGTTTTTAGGCTTTAGGGCGTCCCATAGATCGAACGGAACACAGAAGCGGTTCTCTTATTCCACCGCTGCTCGTCCAATCTATCCTTGTGCGTGAAGAGATCGCTGGAGATTGCCCCATCAAATTCGCGAGGCGAGGTCAGCTTGTCTTCGGATCCCCTATCTCATCTTCTGGGCCAAGCCCAAAAAAGGACCCACGCTAGCGGTGCGCCTGTTGCCAAGCTATGCCGCCCAAATTGGTGCCCAAATCTCCCGGTCATCCCTCAACCGGGGCCTAGTTGAATTGCTTTTAAAAAAGCATATCACAAAAATCGCCCTAAATAAAGCTAGGGCGCTGAAAGCACAGCAAAATCAGGTGCCTAGGCGGGATAGAGTTAATCCCCTTCGCCAGGTTCTGCGCTGAAATGTTCCTCAAATTTGTTCGGCTTGCCGTCCCACTCTTCCGCATCGGCCGGCTGTTCACCTTTCATGGTGATGTTTGGCCATTTCGCGGCATATTCCGTATTCACTTCCAGCCATTTCTCCAGGCCAGGCTCGGTATCCGCCTTAATGGCTTCTGCAGGGCATTCCGGTTCGCAAACGCCGCAGTCAATGCACTCATCTGGGTGGATGACGAGCATGTTCTCGCCTTCATAGAAGCAGTCGACCGGACAAACCTCAACGCAGTCCATGTATTTGCACTTGATGCAATTGTCGGTCACCAGATAGGTCATTTTCTACTCCGAATTCCGCAGCGTTCAGTGCGGACGATGTTTGTGGTCACTTCCAGGCTCTAGTGCTCGATACCAAGTCGGGTGAGCACCCTTTTCCTCGCAAGGCCTGCTTCGCGGTCGGGAACGTATATCAAGCCCGCCACCCGCCGCAACAGGCTGGCTTCATAGTCGTGCAATTCACCGTCTGCGTAGACGACTTCCCAGAGCTGTTCGATCAGCCTGGCTCGCTCTTCCACCTCATAGGCGTCTTTCAGCGTTTGGGTCCAGCGATGAAGGCCGACCGCTCGTTGTTCCTCGCTCTCCGCGAGGCCCATGAGCTCCTCGGTCTCGTCTTCTGTGAGTTCAAAGAAGCTCTTCAAAATCTCGCGGATTTTTGTCTGTTCTGTCTGCCCATAGACGTCGTCCATGGTCGCCGCGCAGACCAGCAAAGCCGCCGCTGCGACCTTCACATCGTCGAATGATTTCTCTTGCTGCTCTTCAGCAGGGGCTTGGAACAGAGCTTGAATGCGCTTGAGCATGTGACCGCCATTAGTTGGATTTATTTCACTTATATATTCGGGAGAAATAATTCAACCACATAATTTTAATGTGATTTCAGTCCTGGCCCTTTTTCAGGGCAATTGTCTGCCTTCGGTCGCGCTTTGTCGGCCTTCCGGCGCCCGCATCTCGTTTTGCTACTTCAGGCGTTCTTTCCGCTGTATCTCGCGGTTGATGTGGTGCCTGGTCTTCATACAGCGCCTGCGCCTCAGGCGCTGGGCCCCGTCTGGTGCCCAGATCAACAATTTTTATGACCCTGATCTGTTTTGCTGCCGGGAAGGTCAGGACATCGCCGCTTTTCACCGGGTAGCTCGGCTTCGCAACCCGTTCAGCATTTACCCGGACTTTTCCGGCGCTCACGATGCTCGCGGCGAGGGTTCGACTCTTGAAGAACCGTGCGAACCACAGCCACCGGTCAAGCCGTTGGCTTGCCCTGGGAGTCGCTTCTGCAGCCATCAGTCCTTCGGCGGGGGATTTTTGAGCGCCATGAGGGCGGCAAAGGGTGAGTCCGGATCGATGGGCTTGTCCTTGGTCCGCGGCTTGTGCGGCGAGCCTTTGCCTCGATTGTCCCTTTTGGCGCCTTTGCTGGAGGCTTTTGGCCCGCGATTGCCACGACCCTGTTTTTCACCTCCTGCCTTCTGCTGACCTTTGCCGCGATGTCTTGGCGGACGGTTGCCATGCTGACGGCGTTGGGGGCGCCAAATCTGTAACTCGGTATCAACCGGTGCAGCGGGCTCAGTATCCGCAGTCAAAGACGCGTCGGCTGTAGTGGGTTCGGCATCCGCTGCCTCAGTGCCAGGTGTTTCTTCGAGCGCTGAAGGCGTGGTGGCCATATCACCAACGTTGCTTGCCGGCTCTGGCGTGGGGGCTGGCGCCGCCGTTGCTTCAGCGCTTGGCGGTACCTCGTCTGCTGCGCCGATTTGCGGCAGGGCCTCGGTTGCTTGTACCTCGGTCGCATTGTCCGCTGGTGCGGGCGTCACAGTGTCGGCTGATGGCTCGGAAGCCGGCGTCTCCACTTTGTGGGGCTCTGTCGGTGCGATTTTCTTGGGCGCCTTCGCGGCCGCTGTCAGGCGCTCTGCTTCGGCCATTTCCTCAGCCGTAAATTTTTCCGTTCCGACGCGATAGCCGAGGCCTTTCAGGATGCCCGCCATCTCTTCGGCCGAACAGCCCATCAGAGACATCATGTCGGGATCAATGACAAAGCCACCTTTGTAACGGCGTTCGGAGATAATGGGCCGGATCACATCGGCAAGGCGTTCCAGCATGTCTCGGCGCACGGCACGAGGTCCGCTGACCCGAAATCCGATCGCTTCATAAAAAGCAGCAGGCGCGCCTTCCGGAACCGTCATGGAGGTGAGGCCCGGCGCCGGTGCTTGCGGTAAGCCCTCGAACGGGTTGGCGTCCTTATCCTCCAAGGGGCGGCTTAAGGTCCAAAGAGTCAAAATGAGGTTGGCTGCGGCAGGTTTCAGCAGGATCGGCATAAAGATGGAGTAGGCTCCAAACCGGACACCTTTCTTGCGAAGTTGCCCGCGGGCGTCCTGGTCGAGCGCTTTCACATCATCGGCAATGCGTTCGCGATTGATGGCGCCAAGGTTTTCAACAAGCTGGAACGCGACACCGCGTGCAAGACCCGTGAGTTCCTCACCGGTCGACAGGCTAATCAGGGGTTCCAGTACCTTAGCGATGTGAACCTTGATCCAGCTTTCGAGCCGTTCCTGTGCTTTTTCGCGGTCTGGCCCGCTGAGCTGTTCGCTAGCAAGGAGCTCGACCCGCGGCGTCAGCGGTGCGTCGCCTGCGACGAGCCGACCCACAGCATGACCTTCCCAGATGAAACGGCCGTGGTCGGCGAGTGTGATCTCGCTTGCAGGTGCGCGGGCAAATTTCTCAGCGCGTGCCAAGATCTCGCCGGCGAGCGCTTTGTCTGATGCAGCTCGCAGTGCTTTCCCGTGCACACCGGTGGCACGCTCATCGGGCACAAAAACAAAACCCTGCAGCTTGCCGACGAATTCGCCTTCGACGAGTACATCGCCTTCTTGATTTACCGACGCCATTAATTCCTCGCGTTCTCGCAAGCGCTTCATCAAAACACTGGTCCGTCGGTCGACGAACCTCTGGGTCAGGCGCTCATGGAGCGCATCTGATAGCCTATCCTCTACAGCGCGCGTGCGCTCTTGCCAATGGGTTGAATTGTCCAACCATCCGGCGCGATTGGTCACATAGGTCCATGTGCGCATGTGAGCGATGCGATTAGACAGTGTATCTATGTCGCCGTCAGTACGCTCGTGACGTTTTATTTGCGTATCCAGCCATGTTTCAGACAAACGTCCCTCGACCGACATCAAACCGGCATAAATGCGGGCCAGCAGGCTTGCGTGCTCACTTGCCAGCGTTTTTCTAAAATCCGGGATCTGAGCTACATCCCATAGAAGACCAATGGCGGCAGGACCCGACGCCATCGCGGCTGTTTCTTCGTCGCGAGAGAGGTGGGTCAGCACTTCAAGATCTGTTGCCATGGGTGCGCGCGTCAGCCCGCGCCGGTTGGGCGATATTTCGAGCGACCGGATCAGGTCCTTCAGGGTGGAATAGTCGAGATCGTTGTTGCGCCAGTAGAAAATCTGTTCGGCATCAAAGCGATGGTCTTCGATGCGCTCGACCGTCTCCGGATCAAAGACTGGTGCTTCGCCTGTTGTCCCGAAACTTCCGTCATTCATATGTCGCCCAGCGCGCCCAGCGATCTGTGCAAGCTCCGCTACACGCAGGGGACGATGTCTGGCGCCATCAAATTTGGAAGTGCTCGCAAAAGCGACATGGTCAACGTCCATATTGAGACCCATGCCGATGGCGTCTGTCGCTACAAGGTAGTCAACGTCACCATTCTGGTAGAGGGCGACCTGCGCATTGCGGGTCCGAGGACTGAGAGCACCCATCACAACCGCCGCGCCACCGCGCTGACGGCGGATCAACTCAGCGATGGCGTAAACCCGGTCTGCCGAGAAATCGACGATCGCAGAGCGCCTAGGCAGTTTTGTCAGCTTCTTCTGACCTGCATGCGACAGGATCGAAAAGCGCGGGCGGTTGGTAATGCTTGCGTCCGGCAGCAGGCGCGAGATCAATGGGCGCGCCGTCTCAGAGCCCAAGAACATCGTCTCCTCTTCACCCCGAGCACGCAGCAGTCGGTCCGTGAAGACGTGGCCGCGCTCCGGATCAGCCGCCAGCTGAATTTCGTCAACGGCCAGGAAATCGACACGCTTGTCGACGGGCATGGACTCGGTCGTACAGACAAAATAGCGGGCGTGCGGCGGGACGATTTTTTCTTCGCCGGTCATCAGCGCGACTTCCGACGGCGACACGCGTTTGCGGATACGGTCGTAAACCTCGCGCGCCAGTAGCCTCAGCGGTTGGCCGATCATGCCGGTTTTGTGTCCGAGCATGCGCTCAACTGCGAGGTGGGTTTTGCCGGTGTTGGTTGGGCCCAGAACGGCGGTGATGGTGCTGCCGTTGGGGGCGGGGAGGGCGCGGGGAAGATCCATATCGGCGCGCACCTTCGCGGCTCTCGGGCAGGATTGCAAGACCTTGAAATCGCCGGAGCCGGTGCTATTTGGGCGCCGCCGGCGCGTTAATATTTGGCCCGTTAACTTTCAGATCATTGTGAGAACGAATCACGTCCGAATCGATGACTCGGCCGTTTTCCCGGTCCGTTCACGGCTAAATATGGTGTTTGATCAAGGGAGAAGGCGGACGGGCGTTAATAAAATCTGTGGATAAGTCGATGCCCTTCCGTAACGTCCCATCTGGCGCGGTCCGTGCGACCCTCTATAGTCGATCTCATCAAAATCAGCCAAACAAACGACATCCGGGGAGGATGGCTATGGATTTCGAAATTCCACAGAAGCTTCGCGAATATTTGCTGGTGCTTGACGATTTCATCGAGAAAGAGATCAAGCCGCTAGAGAACCAGGACGACAATATTCGGTTCTTTGACCACCGGCGCGAGCACGCCCGAACGGACTGGGACAATGAGGGTCTGCCACGCGAGGAGTGGGAAGAACTCTTGCGTGAAATGCGTCGACGCGCCGACGCCGCGGGGCACCTGCGCTATGCGTTGCCGGAGGAATATGGCGGGCAGAACGGCACCAATCTCGACATGGCGGTGATCCGGGAACATCTCGCCACCAAAGGCCTGGGGCTCCATAACGACCTGCAGAATGAGAGCTCAATTGTCGGCAACATGCCTCAGGTTCTGATGTTCCGCGACTTCGGTACGCCGGAGCAGAAGGATGAGTTCATCGGTGGCATGCTCGCAGGCACCCATCGGGTGGCCTTTGGTCTGACCGAGCCGGATCATGGGTCCGACGCCACGTGGATGGAGACCCGTGCGGTTCCTGAAAAGCGCGATGGAGTTGATGGTTGGCTCATCAACGGGTCGAAAATGTGGAACACCGGTCTTCATGTCGCCAATTACGACATGATCTTTGCACGCACGGCAGGCGACGATGGTGCGGCACGCGGCATCACCTGTTTCCTCGTGCCGACGGATGCGGACGGGTTCAAGATTGAAGAATATCTCTGGACCTTCAACATGCCGACGGACCATCCACGGATCTCGCTCACCAATGTTTGGGTGCCAGACAGCGCAATTTTGGGCCCACGTGAAAATGGTCTGGCCCTAGCGCAGCACTTTGTGCATGAAAACCGCATTCGTCAGGCAGCGTCTGGTGTTGGTGCGGCGCAGTTCTGTATCAATGAGAGCGTGCAGTATGCGAAGGACCGAAAGCCGTTTGGTAAACCCTTGGCGGCCAATCAGGCGATCCAGTTCCCGTTGGTGGAGGCGCATACTGAATGCGAGATGATCCGGAACCTTGTCTATAAAACGGCCTGGCAGATGGATCAGATGACGAAGCCGGAAGTGGCGATCCACCTCTCCGATAAAGTGTCGATGTGTAACTACCGTGCCAATCGCCTCGTCTGCGAAGCAGCGGACCTTGCGATGCAGGTGCATGGCGGGATCGGGTATTCGCGGCACAAGCCGTTTGAACATATCTACCGGCACCACCGGCGTTATCGCATCACGGAAGGCGCTGAAGAAATCCAGATCCGCAAAGTGGGCGGCCATTTGTTCAACTACATCAATAAGAACGCCGCGCCGAAACAGGCAGCGGAATAGTTGACGGAGGCGGGTAAGAGCCATGTCTAAGACCCGCCTCTATCTTGTTCGTCACGCGGTCGCAGCGCCGCACCCGGATATTGCAGAGCCGGAATGGCCGCTGACGGATGAGGGACATGGTCAAGCGCGGGATCTTGCATCCGCGCTTCGCAACGAGCCCATCGATGCCATCTGGAGCAGCCCCTATCAGCGTTCGCTCGACACCGTCGCGCCGCTGTCTGACCACCTGTCGCGACAGGTAATCACTCATGAGGGCCTCAGAGAAAGACGCTGGTCGGATGCCTGGTTGGAGAATTTCCTCCCCAATCTTGAGCGGTCGTTCAATGAGCCGGATTTCAAGCTGCCTGGGGGTGAAAGCGCCCGTGAGGCGCTACACCGATTTGAGGCGGCGTTGATAGAGATTGCCGTGACGGCCGATGGGGCACCGACCGCTGTGGGGACACATGGCAATGTCCTCAGTCTTTTTCTCAGGTCACTGGACTCTCGTGTCGATTTCCAATTCTGGAAGAACCTGCCTTATGCCTCCGTTTTCCACGTGGATTGGGACGGGCGCTTTCGCTGGCGCGATTAGCGAACTTCCCACGCTCTACACCGCACCCTGATGTTGGACCATGGTGGGGAAATCCGGTTGACATCTCTTGCTTTAAAATATAACAAATATGTTATGGAACGAATTGGTTATATGAAGTCTCAGCCCAATCTGGATGCCGTGTTCTCAGCATTGGCGGACCCGACGCGGCGCGCGATCCTGTCTCGGCTGGCAGAAGGGCAGGCGTCGGTGAATGAGATTGCCGCTCCTTTCGATATCAGCCAGCCGGCAATCTCCCGGCATTTAAAAGTTTTGGAGCAAGCGGGCCTTGTGGAACGCGATATCGATCAGCAGCGCCGTCCCGCCAAGCTAAAGGCGGAGACGATGGCCGCCGCGGTCGACTGGCTCGCCGAATTTCGAGAGTTCTGGGGCAAGAGCTTCGACCAGCTTGATGATCTTCTCGTCCAACTGAAACAGACCCATAAGAAGGAAAGACCCCATGAGTGATTTGCCTGAATTTGTAACGGATCGCGAATTTGATGCCCCGCGCGATCTGGTGTGGCGCGCATGGACTGACCCTGAGCTACTCGCTCGATGGTATGGACCGAATATTGAGACGATCATTCACAAGTTCGATTTGCAGCCGGGCGGCGTGTGGCTCAATGAAATGAAAATGAAGTCCATGTCGGATCGCAGCATCATGACGTTCAAAGAAATCGTGCCGAAAGAAAAGCTCGTCTGGCATCACACGTCGGCGGATGAGGAATGGAAGCCTGTTGCCAATCCTATGATGCCGGACTGGCCAAAGGTGTTGCTGACGACGGTGACTTTTGCAGACGATGGCGAGAAGACACAGGTGCGCCTCGTGTGGACGCCTCATGAGGCGACGGAAACTGAAATCGCTTGTTTTGCTGGCGGGATGGACGGCTTTGGAAGCGGCTGGGGTACCGGCTTCACGATCATGGACGAGATTCTCAAGGAACTGCAGGCGTAGGACACGAGTACCGCCGAGAGGTGGGGGCTGGCTCAAGCACTTTCCGTTGAGACACGGTCTGTCGCCAAGACCAACCTGTGAGGCGGGAAGGCAAAGCTGACGGTCGTCCCGACACCTTCCTCGCTTTCAAGTCCGAACGTGCCGTTATGCATTTCTACCAGATGTTTCGTGATGGAAAGACCCAGACCTGTGCCGTGATGTTTGCCGGTCATGGAGCTTTCTACCTGCACGAACGGCTCGAGGGTTTCGCGCACCCGCTCTTTGGGAATGCCAATACCGGTGTCTGTCACCGACACGGTTAAACCATCTTGATCGTGAACGCTTGTGGTGACGGTGATTGAACCACCGGGTTCTGTGAACTTCACGGCATTGGACAAGAGGTTCAATAATACCTGTCTCAAGGCCCGTTTGTCGGCGTAGACCATGGGCAGATCATCCGGAACCTCCAACTTCAGTTGAAGATCGCCCTCGGCAAGCTTGGGTCGAATGAGTTCTGCCGACCACCGGATGACGTCGTCTATTTCAATGTCGCGTTCTTCCAGGTCGTACCGCCCGGCTTCAATCTTCGAAATGTCTAGAATGTCGTCAATCATGCTGAGAAGATGACGGCCACTGATCAGTATGTCGTTCGTATAGTCGCGGTACCGATCATTGCCCAATTCCCCGAACATTTCCTGCTGCATGACTTCGGAGAAACCGATGATCGCGTTCAACGGTGTGCGAAGTTCGTGGCTCATGGTTGCAAGGAACCGAGATTTGGCGCGGTTGGCCATTTCGGCGCTCTCACTGGCGTCGCGCAATTGGCGTTCCTGGGTTCGACGGTCAACGGCAATCCCCGTCAGATGGGCGGCGCCATCGATGTAAACGGTTTCTGCTTCGCTCGGTGTCATTGGCTGATCATAGAATGTCGCAAGAGTGCCGAGGATATGTCCGTTACGAGAGACAATTGGTTGCGACCAACAAGCGGCGTAGCCGATTTCACCCAGGATGTCTCGATAGTCTCTTTCGAGTGGATCCGTTTCCACGTTAGAGACGATCACTCTTTTGCCACTCGCAATGGCTGCGCCACAGCAACCGTCGGTCGGATCGAGAGTTACACCGACCACTGCATCCCGAAGGCGTTTGTCCACGCCGGGACCCACGGCATCTGTGACACAGTTTTCCTTGTCGACCAGGAAGATGACTGAACGCCCGCCGCTGCCCATCTCGTCGACGCTGGTTGTGATCTTTGCGAGAATTTCATTGATACTGATGCCTCGGGCCAGGGCGTTCAGGACTTCAAGATGGCTCCGCATTTCATCATCGGCACGCTTGCGCTCGGTTACGTCGCGAATGTTCACAACCAGACCGCCTACGGACTCTGTGCCGCGCAGATCTGTGACCGAAGCTTCGATCCAGGCCTCAATTCCCCTGGGTGTTCGGATATGTTGCTCAAACTCTCGCACGGATCCTTGGATCTCACCATCAACAGTCAACGTATTGTAGGCGTTCTTGGCGCCGAGCGGCGTGAGCAGGTCAGACAGACACCGCCCAATGGTCTCGTTGGGAGAGATGTCGAACTGACGGATCGATGGTGCTGCGTAGCGCACAAAGCCTGCTTCGTCTGTGAGGAGGACGGTGTCATAGGCATTTTCAACTAGGGCGCGGAATAGCTCTTCGCGTTCGCGCGCATTCAGGTTGGCCTGTTCGGCGCGCACGCGGGCTTGGTCAGAGGATTGTTTTTCCTGCGCCAGATCAGCGATCAACTCTTCGTTTCTGAAGCGAATGCGATAGGTTTCAACATTCTGGAACTGGGCCGAGCGGGCCACCGATGCCAAAAAGGCATAGAAGGCAATCATCAAAATACCCATGACCGGGTAGACCGGTCCACCGGCGGCCAAGCAGCCTGCAACAACAGCAATAATCGGCGGCACGCTGTTGGAGAAAAAGACCGTGAAGTTTCTGAACGCAATCGCGGTGACTGTCACTATGTGACAGATCAACACCATGAACAGGAGCATGTTCTGGGTTTCGTTTGCGGGATTCCAAAAAATCGGGAGGAAAAAGATCCAGTTGATGTTCACAACCCAATAGGTCGCCGCATATCTGCGAATCCACTTTTCCGGTTCAGCGGCAGCATTCGGCGAGCGGAAGTAATACTCCTGCAGCGCGACTTTTGCTGCATAGGTCACAAACACGGTTGCAAGCCAGGCCAGGGTCAGGATCTCTGAATATTGGCTCTCGAAGAAGATATATAGAGCCACGCCGGCGCTACACATGAGAATTGGCGCGGCGCGGTATGCGCGCGCAATAGCGTCGAACTGGCTTGCTTTGATACGTCGGATATGATCAGGCGCGAGTGTGCTGGCGACAAACGGGCCGCGCCAGGCCGTTCTCGTCAGGTCTTTCAGTATTTGCCAACTTTGTTGCACCACACGCGCTCCCAGCGTCCAGGCACGCGACAACAGCGGCCTGGGCATTTGATCCTTAGTTCTAGTTTCGGGTGCGGCAGGAAAAATTGTCTAAATAACCAAAGAGAACTGAGGGGGAACCGAGCAAAGTCGCGATCATCCTTAATCGTTTATTGCTGGGTGCTGATCACACACTCGTGCGCGCGTGTGTTTTGTCTCACTTTGGAACATCCGAAAAGATAGGCCTGCGCATGAGGGACTCCCAGCCCGCGTGCGCATTGATCTGGCGCGGCGCCCCCTAGGTACACCCCTAAGCGCTGATGCACCGGATCGCGCGGCGGCGGGTTTGCGTACCCTATGGCCCGTCGCCGCATTTCTGGGCATGTTGCCCCAACGTTTTCATGCGTTTTTGGCTGTTTTTCGGGCTTTGTTGACCGGACGCCGCCGTTCCACGATACTCCGCGCCAACTTCTTACCGCTTAGGAATGTGGACGTATGGGCAGTGACAACACCCCAATAGAGACGTGGCGCGCTTTGGCTGAAAAGCAGATGAAGGGCCGCTCAGTTGACAGCTTGACGTGGGATACGCCGGAAGGGATCGATGTCAAAGCGCTCTATACGGCGGCCGACTTGGAAGCGATCGCTGCGGAGGGTTATGACGCCAATTCCATGCCTGGGATGGCGCCGTTCGTACGCGGGCCGCAGGCCACCATGTATGCAGGACGTCCCTGGACCATTCGGCAATATGCGGGCTTTTCCACGGCAGAAGAATCCAACGCCTTTTATCGACGCAATCTGGCCGCCGGTCAGAAAGGGCTGTCGGTTGCTTTCGATCTGGCGACCCATCGCGGCTATGACAGCGATCATGAAAGGGTAGTCGGTGATGTCGGCAAAGCTGGGGTGGCCATTGACAGCGTAGAAGACACGAAAATTCTGTTTGATCAGATCCCGCTGGATGAGATGTCGGTCTCGATGACCATGAATGGCGCGGTCATTCCCAATCTCGCCAACTATATCGTTGCGGCTGAAGAGCAGGGTGTCACGCCAGACAAGCTCGCAGGTACGATTCAGAACGATATTCTGAAGGAGTTCATGGTCCGCAACACCTATATCTATCCGCCAGCGCCTTCGATGCGGATCATTGCGGATATTATCGCCTACTGCTCCAAGAACATGCCGAAGTTCAACACCATCTCTATCTCCGGCTATCACATGCAGGAAGCAGGCGCCACGCAGGTCCAAGAACTCGCCTTTACGCTCGCAGACGGCATGGAATATGTGCGGGCAGCCCAGGGTGCTGGCCTCGACGTCGATCAGTTTGCACCGCGCCTTTCCTTTTTCTTTGCGATTGGCATGAACTTCTTCATGGAAGTGGCAAAGCTTCGCGCGGCGCGTCTGCTATGGCATCGGATCATGTCTGACTTTGGTGCTAAGAACCCGAAATCGCTGATGCTGCGAACGCACTGTCAGACGTCCGGCGTCTCCCTCACCGAAAAAGACCCTTACAACAATGTCATGCGGACAACGCTCGAAGCATTGGCGGCAGTTTTGGGCGGGACGCAAAGCCTGCACACCAATGCGCTGGATGAAGCGATTGCCCTGCCGACGGACTTTTCAGCCCGCATCGCGCGGAATACACAGCTCGTTATTCAGGAAGAGAGCGGCATCACCAATGTGATCGACCCGCTTGGTGGGTCCTACTATGTGGAAACGCTGACCCACTCGCTGGCCTCAGCCGCGTGGGCAAAAATTCAGGAAGTTGAAGCGCTGGGCGGCATGACCAAAGCGGTGGAAAGCGGCATGCCCAAACTAGAGATTGAAGAGGCGGCGGCGCGAAAACAGGCACGCATCGACAAGGTCGAGGAAGTCGTCGTCGGCGTGAACAAGTACAAATTGGAAAACGAAGACGATATCGACATTCTGGAAGTTGATAACGCCAAAGTGCGCGAAGCGCAGATTGCCCGGTTAAAACAAATAAGGGCAACGCGTGACGAGGTGAAAACCCAGGAGACTCTCAAAGCGCTGACGGAAGGAGCGCGGGGTAACGGCAATCTGTTGGCGCTTGCGGTCGATGCAGCACGGGCGCGGGCAACTGTTGGCGAGATTTCAGACGCTATGGAAGAGGTCTTTGGACGTCATCGGGCGGAGGTGAAGACAGTGTCAGGTGTTTATTCGCAGGCTTATGAAGGTGATGGTGGGTTTGAAAAAATCCAGACCGAAATTGAGCAATTCGCCAAGGAAGAGGGGCGACGTCCCCGCATGCTGGTTGTGAAGGTCGGTCAGGATGGCCATGACCGTGGCGCGAAGGTTGTCGCGACCGCGTTTGCTGATCTTGGCTTTGATGTGGATGTTGGGCCTTTGTTTCAGACACCAGCGGAAGCAGCTCGGGATGCCATCGAAAATGATGTGCATGTCATCGGTATCTCCAGTCTTGCCGCAGGGCACAAGACACTGGTGCCTGAGATCGTGAAGGCGCTTGAAGCAGAAGGTGCCGGGGATGTCGTGGTCATTTGCGGCGGTGTCATCCCGGCGCAGGACTATGACTTCCTCTACAAGGCTGGTGCGTCAGCAATCTTTGGACCGGGCTCGAACATTATCGAGTGCGCAGCCGACGTGCTCCGGCTTATTCGCGAGAAGCGGTCGGCTTAAGCGCTCTTAGTTGATCGCAGGCTGAATAAGGGCCTTGCCATCCACCTCGGCCGTTGTCAGGTGAGCGATGGCGTTGACGACCGGTGTTTCAAACATCATGCGAACCGGCAGCACTAGAGGTTGGGTGCCGCTTGGTCCCATCTGATCTTCGAACCTCGCCAGCCAAACGGTAAAGGGTGGCAGAGGGTTTTTTGCGCGTTCGACCAGAAACTCGCGGGTGAAGCCAGCGACGGGATCATAGACGACGCTGCATCGCCAAGCTGGTCCGGTATAGGTGCCGGCGCCAATGGGTTGAAGCTGCGTCTCATCCAGTTCTTTGAATTTGAGGTTGAAAATCCGGCGGCCATCAAAAACGGGGATCGTTTGGGAGCAGGGAGCCGCTGTTGAATTGATCGCGGTGAAGATCGATGCGGTAAGCGGGTCAACCTTGCCGCGAACCGCAGACGCTGAGAAGCCCTGTTTATGGATGCCGTCCGCGGGTTCCGCAGCCACGTTGTACCGACCGCTGTCATCGAGCGCCATCGTGATGGAGCGCTCTCCAAAACGGCCGTCATATTCTTGCGAATAGTTGAGTAGTCGCGGACCAGTCGGTGTCAATACGCCGGTAGCGGTACTTGACCCACGCCCATTGAACAGCGTGTCGGCAACACCTTCCGTCTGGAATTGCGCAGCAATCTCATATCGTTTGGGTGTCAGGACGGCCTGCGTCCCAAAAGAGACTATATGGAGGCCGCCGCCATAGATTTCGAAGGTGAGATCAACCTCGTGCGCACTTTCGTCAGCCTCAATGGGGGCGACGGTTTCCTCTGCGCTCGTGGCCGGCGCGTAAAGCAGCCCGCCGCAGAAGACGAAGCCAGTCACTAGGAAGGCTTGAATCGATGGTCTTGCGAATGAAGTCATGCGGTCCTCGTATCTCAGAGCCGGACGATGAAAAATATCATCTCTCTTTCAAGATACGTGGGCAAGAGCCTATTCGATCACATTTTCTTTGATCAAAGCTCCGCAGACTTACTCAGCAGACGCTATTTCTTCGACGGAAGCGACTTCAAATCTGGTAGCCCGCATAACAGCACCGCCAAAGGGGGTGCGAAGGGTTAGGCGGACCGGGACCCAGACATCGCTCCCTTCTAGCGGAGCGAGCCAAACCCGGATGGAATCTTCCCGGGCCAGCAGCTTGATCAGGGTTTTGCGCTCGTAGCCTGCGACCGGCAGCATGCCCACAGTGCAACGCATAGCGGGGCCGGTATACGCACTCTCGGCACCGTTGATCTCTGTCATGCCGTCTTCGCGTAGCTGCAAATCATAACGGCGGCGGCCGTCAAAAAGGGGCAGCGAGCGGTCGCAAGGCGATGCCGAAGCGCTCCTTGTTGGAAGCAGCAAAGCGCTGACGGGATCCTGAGTCATCAGAACATCATTCAGCTGCACATGAGGACCGAAGCCGTCTCCATAAGCCGGCTCAGCTGTCATGATCGGCGCGCCGCGCCTGGGATAGGTAAGCTCAACCCGGCGCGATGAGTCTTCGTCTTGATAGGTGGAAATGAAACGAGTGGGTTTTACGCGGTTTCCAGCGAAAGAGCCCTCGCTTTCCAGGGCGAAGGTCGTTTCAAAGAACTGTTCCGCGATCCCTTCTGTTTTAATGAAGGCGTCGAGTTGATACGCCCCGCCGTTGATGTTTGCTTCGACGTCCGCGCGACCCAAGTCAAAGCCGCCAAGTGCAATGGCATAGTCGACTTTGAGGTTTGTTGGGCCTGCCTCCGTCGCGGTTGCCGGTGAGACGGTGCCAGCCAATAGGCCTGATGTGAGGATCAGCGCCGCAAGTCGGCGAGAGGTTTTGATTTGAGCGTTTTCTTGTTTCATGAGGTTATTTTGATCCCCTCAAATGAACCACGTCTGAACAGGAACCGCTCAGAACCGGGATTGCAGCGTGAAATTCGGCCAAAAAGCTAGATTGGGCCCGCGCGCTCCGGTATGCAAACGGGATGGTAAATTCGGCAACAGAATCGCGCAAAACAGGGCGCGCTGAGCGGACAGACCCATCTGTCCTGGCGGCCGGTATCCGGGCAGGAGAACGGGCGGCTTTGGCTCGCGGCATCACGCTGGTGGAATCAAGCCGCGCTGATCACCAGGAGGCGGCGCAGGAGCTGCTCGCCCAAGTTCTGGACTTGAGTGGGAAAGCGGTCCGGATTGGCCTCTCCGGGGCACCTGGCGTGGGCAAGTCCACGTTCACGGAAGCGTTCGGCCGCTATTTGATCGACCAAGGCCTCAAAGTGGCCGTGTTGGCGGTAGACCCGTCATCGGCTCGTACCGGTGGTTCCATTCTCGGCGACAAGACCCGCATGGAGTTTTTGGCGCGGGACCCATCCGCCTTTATCCGTCCCTCACCGTCGGGCGGGACGCTGGGCGGGGTTGCCCGACGCACCCGTGAGGCAATGTTGCTTGCGGAAGCCGCAGGCTATGACGTTGTCATCATAGAAACCGTCGGTGTCGGACAGTCAGAGACAGCTGTCGCCGACATGGTCGACATGTTCCTCCTGCTGCTGTCGCCTGGCGGCGGCGACGAGCTGCAAGGCATTAAACGTGGCATCATGGAGCTTGCGGACCTTGTGGTGGTTAATAAGGCAGATGGAGACCTGAAGCCCGCTGCCCGCCGGGCCGCCGCGGAATATGGCGCGGCGCTTCATCTCATGCGGCCGAAAAGCCCAAACTGGACGCCGGAAGTTGCGCTGGCGTCGGCGCTAAAAAGCGAGGGTCTCGAGGAGATTTGGGGCACCATTCAAGTGTTTCGAGAAAAGATGTCCGCCTCTGGTGAGCTTGAACAGCGACGTTCAGACCAGGCGCGGACCTGGATGTGGACAGAGCTCCGGGAAGGTCTGCTCTCCCAGCTGCATACGCATGCTGAGGCCAGCCGCATGGTGAGTGAGCTCGAGCAGGAGGTTGCTGCGGGTACGCTTACACCGACCGCCGCCGCTAACCGGCTTCTGGCGCTTCTGTTCCCCGATAGGTACGCTTAAGTCATTGCGATTAAAGGGCAAAAAGGGCCCTACTTTCGCCTTTCTACAGGCTTGACGCGCGGCCCCACCGGCTCTATACCTCCCCGCTCACGAAGGCCACGGGAGTACACCCAGGCGCCTTTTGAGCCGAGAGTTTTCAAAAAACCCTTTGCGCTGCCCCGGACCTGTTCGGATACCGGCTGCGAAGGGTGTTCAAAATGGGATGAAGCTATGTCGCGCCGCTGCGAGCTGACTGGAAAAGCAGTCATGACAGGCAACAATGTGAGCCACGCGAACAACAAAACACGTCGCCGGTTCCTGCCAAATCTCTGCAACGTGACCCTAATGAGCGAAAAGCTCGGGCGTCAGTACAAGCTGAAGATCAGCGCCCATGCGCTGCGGTCGGTTGAGCATCGCGGTGGCCTCGATGGCTATCTTCGCAAAGCCCGCGACTCCGAGCTTTCGACGAAAGCGCAGCGTATCAAACGCGAGATTGCCAAGGCGGAAGTGGCTGCCAGCTAAGGCTGACGCGACTTCGACAAAAGAATGGGCTTCTCCTCACGAGAAGCCCTTTTTTGTGGCCGCGTGCCTTTCAATTGAGCAGCGACGATGCGGTTCGCGGCCTTGTTTACGATGTTTCGTGAACAGGCCCCGCTTCTGCTAGGCGATGGTCTTTGCCTCCGCTAACATTCGTTTCAATACGTTTTGAGCATGTCTATCTGCAGGTCCGAGGAGAAACGGACCCAGCGGCGGGACATTGCGTTGGCACTCATTTGGCGGGGTTGTGAGTGATGCGCGCCTTTTTTAACGCGCTTGGCAGAATGATTTTACCGGTCGCGGCGCTGTTTGGCGTCTTCGCGCTCGCCTATCTCGGGTCGACGCGTTTCGTCACGCAGTTTGACGTGTTTCCACCGGAGCAGTGGTACCTCAATCCCGGATACTGGCTGACCTATGGACACATGGCGCTGCCCCTCATTTTTTTGGTTCTCAATCTGGTGAACCGAAAATATGGGCCAGGGACGACCATAGCGTCGGTCATTGCAACGTGGGCGCTGGCGGCGGGCGTTTTGACTTGGGCAGTCACTAACTATGGACTGGGAGCCGTCGAAGGTCGCGTCGCCTCGCTTGGAGTGATGGCAACATTCTTTGGGGCGCTCTTCGCCGGCCAGCTTGTCTCAATCTATGTCTTCGACCAGGTAAGAGGTATTCCCTGGTGGCGGGCTCCGTTCTACGGTGCGCTCTTCGGTGGGCTCATCTTCGCAGGGTTCTTCTATGGGCAAATGGCCTATGGCTCTCAGGAACCTTGGGCAAACCGGCTCGCGGTGATGGCGGGCGTCTACGCCGCTGCGGCATTTGTAAATGTATTCATATACTGGGCGCTTAGAGGAATGATCCGTCCGTTGCCGGGTTTTGGTGGCGCTTGAAACCTACCCATCCAGGGCGAAGACCAGCAGCAGAGTGCGCTGTATCGCATTGAAATTGTCGTCGGATACCACGTAGAGCAACGTCCGGCCGGTTTCGTCCTGGCGGACAGATAGACCTTCCATATTGTCAATCGAGCGTGTGTGGTTTGCTTCTACGAGCACCTCACCATCCAAGGGCTCATTCTTGTCCAACGCTTCAGCCGGAATGCGCCGCATCATCATCGAGACCCCCGCCAGCGGGCTATAGTGGCGCTCCAGCGTGATGAGGTCGCCATTGGGCAGCAGGTCCATATCTGTCAGCGCATATGGTAGGTGTTGCTTTAGCCGGACCGGGACCGCGGCGGTTTCTGTCAGGCGCGCGCCGATGATGTGGCCGTCCTCGTCAAAGGTTGCTTCAGAGATAGCGAGCAGGGAACCGTCCGGCAGCAGCGCGATGGCTTCCAGTCCGCCATTGTTCTCCAGATCGTCGAAGGCTCCGAAGTCTGTGACGCCCTGCGCGGGGGCGTCGAAACCGAGACTGGTCAGGTCATGTTCCTGCAATCTGTGATTGCGTTCAAATGCCACCAAGGTCGGAGATGTTCTTGGGTCTCCGCCGATGGCTACTGTTAAGCCCTCTGCATCCGTTTGGCGTTTTCCGGAAAGCGGCGCGCCGTCCCTATCCATGATCGGCGCGATAAGGGCGTCCGCGAGTTCGATTGGGCGTCCATCTTTGGAGGTGATATCGGCAGTCACCCAATTGCCTTGATCGGTAACTGCGATGAGAGCTTTCCCGTCATCGCTCACGATCAACCCTGATAAGCCGCCAAAGTCGGTATGGTCTGATGTGAGTTCCAGTCCTGCAACGTAGGTTAGCGACCCTGCGTTTGTGTCACGAGGATTCTCCGGGTCCCAGGCGACAGGCGCCGCTGTGATTTGTATAGCGACAGGTCCAGCAAGCGCGGGTCGCGAGCTCGACAGCCAATAAAAGCTAGCGAGCGCTATCGCGCCTAGAAGCCCGCCGATTGAAATCAGGGCGAGGGGCGACTTTATGCGTTTCATGTTGGATGCTCCGCTGAACCGTTACGGCAACTTTAGCAGGCCTTATATGACAAGTTCACCCGCGCCGTGCGGCGGCCACGTCCTGGAAGCTGGTTCTGCTCAATGAACTGGGCCCGCGGCCGGGCGGCGTTCTGGACGCGTTTTGACGGTCTTTCTTGCGACCCTGCGGGCCGGTTTTTTCGTCAAACAGTTCGGCGAGCTTGTCCGTCATGGCCCCGCCCAGCTGTTCTGCATCAATGATCGTCACTGCCCGCTCGTAGTAGCGGGTCACATCATGGCCGATGCCAATGGCGATCAGCTCAACAGGTGAGCGGGTCTCAATGTCCTCGATCACCTGGCGCAGGTGCCGCTCCAGGTAGTTGCCGGCGTTGACCGAGAGTGTGCTGTCGTCGACAGGTGCCCCGTCAGAGATCACCATCATGATCCGGCGATGCTCCGGACGCGCAAGCAGGCGGTTGTGGGCCCAGATGAGCGCCTCGCCGTCGATGTTCTCTTTCAAGAGGCCTTCACGCATCATGAGGCCCAGATTGCGGCGCGCACGGCGCCAAGGGCTGTCAGCAGCCTTATAAATGATGTGCCGCAGGTCATTCAGGCGTCCGGGATTGCCTGGTTTGCCTTCCGCCAGCCATTTCTCGCGCGCCTGACCGCCTTTCCAGGCGCGGGTCGTAAAGCCGAGGATCTCCACCTTCACGCCGCACCGCTCCAGCGTGCGGGCCAGAATATCGGCACAGAGTGCAGCGACGGTGATGGGGCGCCCCCGCATCGAGCCTGAATTGTCGAGGAGCAGGGTGACGACCGTGTCGCGGAATTCGGTGTCATTCTCCATCTTGTAGGCAAGCGGCATCATGGGGTCGGTGATGGCACGGGTGAGACGCGCCGCATCCAGAATGCCTTCTTCCAGGTCGAACTCCCAGGTGCGGTTCTGTTTCGCCATAAGGCGGCGCTGGAGCCGGTTTGCCAGGCGCGAGACAACGCCATGGAGCTGGTGCAGCTGTTGATCAAGATATTGGCGAAGCCGCGTGAGCTCTTCCAGATCGCAAAGGTCTTCCGCCCCGATGACTTCGTCATAGGTCTGGGTGAAGACTTTATAGGAGGGCCCGCGGGAAGCCTCTTCCATGCCGTCCGGTCGCCAGGGCTGATTTCCATCGCCCATATCTTCCATGTCTTCAGCGTCCGCGGGCATATCGTCCGCGTCCACTTCGACCATCTGCTCTTCGCCTTCTTCCCCGTCGCCTTCTGCAAGCTCGGCCTGTTCGGCGCTGGCACCCTCGGGTTGTTCGGCTTCGCCGGCCTGGGCGTCGTCATCCGGCTGGTCTTCGCCGCCTTCTTCGCCCTCCTGCTCGTCGTCGGCCTCCTCTGGGCTGTCTCCCAGTTCGTCTCCCATTTCAAGGTCGGTGAGGACATCGCGCATGACCTTGGCAAAGGCTTCCTGGTCTTCCAGAACGTCGCCAAGACGGTCGAGATCGCCGGAAGCCCGCTCTTCAATCCAGGGGCGCCAGAAGTCGACCAGGTTTTGAGCGGCGTCAGGGACCGGCGCGCCGGTTAGTTTCTCCCGCGCCATCATGGCAACCGCTTCGGCCAGGGGGGCTTCGTCCTTGTTGGTGATTTTGTCGTAGCCGCGGGCCTTGCAGCGTTTCTCAAGGGCAGCGGTCAGATTGTTGCCCATGCCCGCCATCTGCGTCGCGCCAATGGCCTCGACACGGGCTTGTTCAACGGCGTCAAAGATCGCCCGGGCATTGCTCCCGTCAGGTGCGAGGCGAGCGTCGACCTCCGCATCATGATGGGCTAGGCGAAGGGCATAGGCATCTGAAAAGCCCCGGACTTCAGCAACTTCGCCAGCTTCCAAATCCCGGCTCGGCAAAGGCAGACGCGCGCGCAAACCCCGAAGACCTGGTGGTTCCGTGCCAAAGGTCACGGCCAGTTCTTCCTGCTCGGCGATGGTCTTCATGGCCGCCGTCAAGGCACGCTTGAACGGTTCGACCGGACCTTCCTTGTTTTGCATGGACGCGGTCCTTCGGTCCTGAAAATCCTGGTCCTTAAGCGACCATCACGGTTGCGGCGCTGTCCGGCAGATCTTCCCCGAAGCAGCGTTGGTAGAACTCAGCCACGGTCGCCCGCTCCAGTTCGTCGCACTTGTTGAGGAAGGTCACCCGGAAGGCGAAGCCAACATCGTCGAAAATTTCGGCATTCTCCGCCCAGGTGAGCACCGTCCGCGGGCTCATCACTGTTGAAATGTCGCCCTGAATGAAGGCGGCACGGGTGAGGTCCGCAACGCGCACCATGGAGGATACCGTCGCTTTGCCTTCTTCGGTTTTGGCATAGCTCTGCGCTTTGGCAAGAATGATGTCGGTTTCCGCGTCGTGCTCCAGATAGTTGAGGACCGTCACGATGTTCCAGCGGTCCATCTGACCCTGGTTGATCTGTTGCGTACCGTGATAAAGGCCGCTCGTGTCGCCCAGACCGATCGTGTTTGCCGTTGAGAAGAGGCGGAAATGGTCGTTTGGCCTGATCACCTTGTTCTGGTCGAGCAGGGTGAGCTTGCCTTGCACTTCCAGCACACGCTGGATCACAAACATCACGTCCGGGCGGCCGGCATCATATTCATCGAATACGAGCGCGACCGGGTGCTGCAATGCCCATGGCAGCAGTCCTTCGCGGAATTCAGTGATCTGTTTGCCGTCTTTGATGACGATCGCATCTTTCCCGATCAGGTCGATCCGGCTGATGTGACTGTCCAGGTTGACGCGGATGCAGGGCCAGTTGAGCCGGGCGGCAACCTGTTCAATGTGGGTCGACTTCCCTGTACCGTGATAGCCCTGAACCATCACGCGGCGGTTAAAGGCAAAGCCTGCAAGAATGGCGAGGGTTGTTTCGCGATCGAAGAGATAGTTCTCGTCGAAATCCGGGACATATTCGCTGCGCTCAGAAAATGCGGGCACTTCCATATCAATATCAATGCCGAAAGCCTCGCGGACTTTCACCGTTGTGTCCGGGCCTTCAACTGACAAATTGCCCTGTACTTCCGCTTCCATTCTGACCTTCTCTCTTTCCCAATATCTGGCCCGACATAAACTAGGGCCAGCAGGTAGTATCTCACCTTCTTACCCGCGCACCCTACCTTGCAAATTGGCAATGCAGACTGCGCTCGCGGAGTGACCTTACTGATCTGTAACCGCGCAAAACTTTCTACCCTGTCGCATTTGGGGACGGTGCAGCGTTACTACTCCATCTGCAAATGCTTCAAAAAGCGCGGCAGGAGACTAGCAGAAGCCACTCTTTTTCAGGTAGTCGTGGGCTTGGATGACTTTCTGGAGCCGGTCTTCTGCGGCCCTGTCGCCCCCGTTTGTGTCGGGGTGAAACTTCTTCACAAGCTCTTTGTAGCGGGTCTTTATGTCGTCCATCGTGGCGGTCTCGTCAAGACCAAGCTCCAGCAAGGCTTTTTTCTCTGCATTGCGGGGTAGGCGCTTAGGTTTGCCACCAGAACTTTCGCGGTAGGGGTCATTTTCCTGAAAAAACCCGAAAGTATCCGCGAACGCAGGGTCAGCCTGGAATCTGCCGCCGCCTGAGCCTTCCGGATTCATGCCCATCTTCCAGGTTGGCCGGTGGCCGGTTCGGTTCTGCTCCTGATATCCGCGGATCTCTTCCTCGCTCATATTGGCGAAGAAATTGTAGTTTTTGTTGTATTCGCGGATGTGGTTCTCACAAAACCATGCATATTGGCCCTCGGAATTGCGGCCTTTGGGCGCGCGGTGAGGGGCCTTTGCGTTGCAGTCCGGCCACTCACAGGGGCGATTGGCTGTTTTCGCTTTCTTCTTCTTCTGAGGTGCGATCCGGATCGAATCGAAATATTTGGACGTAGAATTCACGGAAGAGGCTCTCGTTTCAAAAACTTCAGACAGCGTCTGCACAGGGCCGGTCTTTCGGACCTTACCAGCACAGTGTTAAGAGGGTGGATGACTATAGCAGAACAAATCGAGGAAATCGTTAGCGAAGCGCTTCAGCCCACGCGGTTGGAGGTCGCAGATAAGTCTCATCTTCATGCGGGGCACGCCGGCGCCCGACCGGAGGGAGAGACTCATTTCCATCTGACGATCGTCTCCTCTCTGTTCGAGGGGGAAACACGGGTGGCGCGCCACCGCCGGGTCAACGCGCTGTTGGCTGATCTGCTCGCCGACAGAGTGCACGCATTGCAACTCAAGACCCTGACCCCTGACGAAGACAAAAGTTAGAGCGCGGCAACAGTTTTCACCGGCCGAACGCGGAGCTTGGTGAGCTGGTTGCGTTGTTTTTGCTCGATGGTGAAGCGGAAGCCATGGAAGGTGAACGCCTGCCCTTGTTCGGGGATGGTCTGAGCTTCATGGATCACCAGGCCCGCAATCGTGGTGGCCTCTTCGTCCGGCAGCGTCCAATCCATGTTTCGATTGAGATCGCGAATGGTCACGGTGCCATCCACCAGGACGGATCCATCGGCTTCTCTGTTCACATCAATAAAGTCGATGTCATGTTCGTCGGCAATGTCGCCCACGATCTCCTCGAGAATGTCCTCCAGGGTCACAAGCCCCATCAAGCCGCCATACTCATCCACGACAAGGGCGAAGTGGGTTTTCTTGCGCAGAAAGGCGTTAAGCTGACGCTGGACGCTGGTCGTCTCCGGCACGAACCAGGGTTTTGTTGCCAAGCCCAGTATGTCGAGTGTGTCGGGGTCTGCTTCATCCCCGGCAATGGCGCGAAGCAAGTCTTTGGCATGGAGTACCCCGACAATGTTCTCCGGTTCCCCCTGCCATAGAGGGATGCGGGTATGCGGGCTTTGCATCACTTCGCGAATAATATCGATGGCTGGCTGATCCGCATCGACCATGATCATGTTTTTCCGGTGAACCATGATCTCTTCGACCTCAAGCTCGCTGAGGTCCAATATGCCGCCCAACATATCCTTGTCGCGCTTGATCACCTGACCTTCCTGGTGGTGCAGGTTGATGGCGCCGCGCAATTCATCATGGACGGACAGAGCATGGTCGGCGCCGTCGGTCGATACGCCAAAGAGGCCCAGGGTGCGCTGAACGATGAAGGCAATGGTCGTCGTCACCGGCGCGAAGACGCGTACGACCAGGCCAATGGGCGCAGCAACCGCGAGCGCCATCCGGTCTGTATGAGAGATCGCATAGGTCTTGGGCATGACCTCGGCGAAGATCAGCACCAGCGCAGTCATCACCAGTGTTGCGTAGACCACGCCGGCGTCCCCGAAGAAGAAAATGAGCACGCTCGTTGCCAGGGCTGACGCCAGGATATTCACCAGATTGTTGCCGAGGAGAATGGCGCCGATCAGCCGTTCGCGATCTTCCGTCAGGTTTTGTACCCGCTTCGCCCGTTTGTTCCCGGTTTCTGTCAGATGGTGCATACGCGCGCGCGACGCGGCGGTGAGCGCCGTCTCCGAGCCGGAAAAGAATCCGGATAGGCACAATAAAACAAAGATGCTGATAATCGTCAGAACAAGGTCGATGGTGTCCATCAGACAGCCTTTTGGTCGGTCATGAATTCAAGCAGGTCGCTCTTATTAACATCACGGGTGATGAAGGCGCCGCCAATGCCGTTTGCGAGGATGAAGGTGAGCGTGCCGTCGACGACCTTCTTGTCTTGGCCCATAAGGTCGATCAATTGCTGAGGACCGGGCAGGTCACCGGGAATATCCGAAAGTTTTGTGGGCAGACCTGCTGTTTCCAGATGTCGGGCGGCGCGGGTCGCGTCCTGTCCGGAGCACAAGCCCAGCTTCGCGGATAGGCTGAACGCCATCACCATGCCGATCGCAACACCTTCGCCGTGTATCAGGCGATCGGAGAACCCGGTCGCCGCTTCCAGCGCATGGCCAAATGTGTGGCCGAGGTTCAGGAGCGCGCGCACGCCGCCCTCGCGTTCGTCTTGCGCCACGATCCGAGCTTTTGATTGGCAGCTTTTGACGATGGCATGGGTAAGCGCTTCCGCGTCTCCCGCCATCAGTTTGTCGACATTTGCTTCGAGCCAGTTGAAGAACGGCGCGTCGTCAATCAATCCGTATTTCACAACTTCCGCGTAGCCTGCGCGCAGCTCGCGTGGTGGAAGTGTCTGGAGGGCGGAGATATCGGCCAGGACAAGTCGCGGCTGGTGGAAGGCGCCGATCAGATTTTTGCCCTGATGCACATTGATGCCAGTCTTGCCGCCGACAGAGCTGTCGACCTGGGCAAGCAGGGTTGTTGGAATTTGCGCGAAATCCACGCCACGCCGGAGGACGCTGGCCGCGAAACCCGTCAGGTCACCGATCACGCCACCGCCGAGCGCGATGACCAAATCACCGCGCTCAACTTCCGCGTCCAGCAAGTCACTGAGAAGAGACTGCAGCTGGCTAAAGCTCTTGGTCTGCTCTCCCGGCGGCAGGACCAAGGCCGTCGACTTGATGTTCTCGGCCACGAGGGCCTTTTCAAGCGTAGCGAGGTGAACCTTCGCGACGTTCTCGTCGGTGACGATAACGACCCGGCCACGCTTTAGAAGTGGGGCGATATGGCCACCGGCGGTTGCAATCAGGTCCGATCCCACAAGGATATCGTAGGCGCGATCGCCGAGGTCGACCGTGACTTTGTCTGCAGTGAGGCTTGTCATCTGTTCTATGTCTCCGTCCCGCCGCATTTCAGCTCGATGGCAAGCGCGTGGACAATTTCATCAACGACAGCGTCGTGAGGACCTTCTTTGCTATCGATCGTCAGATCGGCTGACGCATATATGGGGTAACGCTCGTCGATCAAGCGCCTCATGACGGCTTCCGGATCGTCGTTTTGCAACAGAGGGCGATGAGAGCGCCGCGCTACCCGTTTCATCAGAACGTCCAGATCTGCTTTCAGCCAGACGGACACGCCACTTTCTTTTGTGGCCTCTCTGGTCTTCGGGTTCATGAAAGCGCCGCCGCCGGTCGCCAGGACCTGCGGGCCTTCGCCTAAGAGCCGGTGAATGACGCGCTGCTCGCCGTCTCGGAAATGAGCTTCGCCGAACTCCTTGAAGATGTCCGCAATGCTGGACCCAGCCGCCTTTTCGATCTCTGTGTCGGCGTCCACAAAAGGCAGATCAAGGCGGCTCGCAAGCCGGCGGCCCACAGTGGTTTTGCCAGCTCCCATAAGGCCAACAAGCACGATGGACCTGCTTCCAAGCGCATCTGCGACAGAAGTGGCTTCCCTGGATTTCCGCGCAGTATCGCTCCCCGAATGCCTGCTTTTCAGCGGCTGGCTGCCGCCCATATCGTCACCTGTTACTTGCAACCTGCTGCGCTGAGACGCGCGGGTTGTGACTGTCTTGGTCCGTCGAAAACAGACCGTTTGGGTCATCTTACTGCACTCTTGCGCAGGTTTCAGCCCTCTTTCCCATATGCCCTAATTTGGTCAAATGTGCACAATAAGCAAAACTGGCCGTCGGTTCGCCGGTGCTGTGGGCGACGCGCGCCGGGTTTGAAGAGGGCTGCGTAGATCAGTTGGAGATGAGTACACCATGAAGAGCTTTATTCGGGGAGTGGTGGTGCTGGTGATCCTGGCGGGTGCAGGATTTGCGGGCATTGTGTATCTCGCTCAATCTGATGCGCCGGCTCCGAGCCCGGTGGAGAAGACGATCTCCAACGACACATTCCCCCGTTAGGCGGCATTTGTAATGAAACACACATGGCAGCCATTGGCGTCCGGCGTCCTTTTCCTTGTGTCCTGTATGGGGACCGCCCTGGCGGAAGAAGCTTCCAGCGACTGGCCATTTGATCGCAACCCTCCAAGAGAACAGAGTTGGCCCTTCAACCGTGACGAGACCGCAGGCTCTGAGGGTATGCGCCCAGTGGCCGAGCCGGGGGACCCTGTTTTGGAGGCGCCGGCGGACTGGGAGATCACCGGTAGTACCGAACAAAACGACACGCTGGCCAATCCGCAAGTGCAATCGGGCCCGATCCGCATCCTGCCGCCGGGTGTGGGCTCAGGCGATGATGGTACTGACAGCTTCGATACGCCGGCGGATGATTCCGTGCCTCTGTTCCCATCCGGCCCAAGTGCCAGCGGCGCGAGTGATCTTCCCACACGGGCACTGACTGCGCGTCCGGGCGAAGCGGGCACCGGCATCGAAATTGGGTCCCTTGGGCAGGTCGACGAGGCAAGTGTTGGCCTTCTTAATGGGAACAATGGAGGGCTTGGGCCTGGCATATGGGCTGGGTCTGATCGCCGCGTTGTTGAGCAGCTGATTGTTGACGTGCCGGGGCCGACGTCGTCACCGATTTTGGGTGAGCTCTCAAGACAATTGCTGCTCACGAGTGCGCGGCCGCCGCAGGGCAGCAGTGGTGAGACGTCTCTGCTTGCTCTTCGGCTTCAGAGGCTAAATGCAGCGGGGCGCGCCGATGATGTTGCGCGCCTTTACGCACGGGCAGGCGTATCGCAGCCAAGTCCTGCTGCAGCGGTGCAGTTTGCCTATGCGGCGCTCTCAACCGGCGACAGAGACATGGCCTGTAATCTGCTCGGTGGCTTGCCGGTGGGTGGCGACCCCGGGACCGATCCCATTGCTGCTTTTGCTCTTAAGCTTTCCATCTTTTGCCAGATTTCAGGCGGGCTCTCAGCAGCGGCGAACCTGACCGTTGATCTCGCGCGTGAGCAGGGACTTGATGCACCTCTGTTCTTTTCGTTGGCCGCCGCCGCAACAGATGGGTTGTCATTGGATGCGCCGGAGCCTCGCTCCATTGATCCGCTGATCTATCGGATGATGGGTTTGGCCGGGCGGGATCTGCCGGACGATGTTGTAGACCGCCTGGATCCGTCGCTGCTCGTCCCGGTTGCCGAAGATAGAGCATTTGATCCGGAGCTGCGGATCGCCGCCGCCGAGCGCGCCGCCGTCCTTGGTTTGATTGATGGCGACCAGATGGCCGCTGCGTATCTGGCTGTGTCTTACACCCGCGAGGATGTGGCCGGTGTGCGGGTGGGCGTTGAACCTGCTTCGCCCTATCGCAGGCGTGCCTTGTTTCACCAGGCCGTTTTAGATGAACGTGTCCCGGCAGGCCGAGCTGACCTTTTGGCAATGCTCTTTTTTCGCGAGCGGGAGGGCGACGCCTACGCCGCCACGATTGCCGCGCACCGCGGGTCTCTCGCAAGCGTTCCTCCCTCGGGTGTTTTGACATCCTTTGCGCCGCTGGCGGCGCGGGCCTTTATCGAGCTGGATGATCGGGTCCGCGCTGCCATGTGGCTCTCAGTGCTTGAGGGGTCGGCTGCCAACTCACGACAGGTACGCGAGTTGCGGGCTGTTCTGCGACTGATAGATCCCAGCACCATTACTGGGTCCCCCCTGCCTCAGGTGGCTGACGCAAGCGCAGATGCTGTGCCTGCGGCGCCCATCCCAGTCTTTTTGCAGCCGGCGCTTAACGATCTGGCTGCCGGCGGTGCCGTCCGCGACTTTGCTGCTCTGGAGATCGTTTTGTTGGATGCGCTTGGCCTCTCCTTGGCACCGTCCGTGTGGGATGCCCTCTTGATTTCAGGGGGCCTGCCGGGCGGCGACGTCGCACCCGTTGCCGTTTCGCAGCGCTTGAAACTTGCCAGTAGTCAGGGACGCGTGGGGGAGACGGTGCTGCTCACACTGGCGGCACTATCAGAGAGCGGGCCTGATCGGGCCCATCCGCAAACCCTTTCCGAGGCCGTGCGGGCCTTGCGGACCGTCGGCCTTGAGCGCGAAGCGCGCAGGCTTGCGGCCGAGGCTCTGATGGCTCGCGTGAGCAACGGGACTTGAATGCATGTCTGGCCGAGGCGCGCGCATGGACCATAAGGGCCTTCCGACCGATGCCTTTCGGCTCGACGCTTTTCTTGAAATGCTGAGCGCTGAACGCGGTGCTTCACAAAACACACTTGATGCCTATGCCAGGGACCTGCGGGATTTCGGGATGTTGCTTGCTGAGCGCAACAAAGTGTTTGCGGCATTTGAAAGCGGCGACGTGCGGGCCTATCTCGCGCTCATGCAGCAGACCGGTCTGGCGGCATCAACCGTGGCGCGACGTCTCTCCGCCATTCGCCAGTTCGCTCAGTTTCTCATGAGTGATGACGTGCGCGGCGATGACCCCTGCGCGATCATCGAAGGACCAAAGCTCGCAAGATCCCTTCCAAAGACACTGAGCGTTGAAGAGGTGGATCTTTTGTTGCGCGCGTCAGAGACCTATGGCGCCGCGATTGTTGACCCCCTGAAAAAATCGTATCGGCAGGCTCGGACCCGATGCCTGATGCAGGTCCTCTATGCCACCGGCCTTCGTGTCAGCGAACTTGTTGGCCTGCCCGTGGCGGCTGTTCGCGGGACGGAGCGAATGTTGGGCGTTAAAGGCAAAGGGGGGCGTGAACGGATGGTACCCCTCAGCACACCTGCGGCCGATGCCATTGGTCATTATCTCATTTGCCGAGAGGACGTCCTAGGCGATGCGAAAAGCCCTTTTCTGTTCCCCTCACGAGGTAAGTCGGGCCACCTTACCCGTCACCGATTTGCACAGATGTTGAAGGAGTTGGCTGAAATTGCCCAGATCGACCCCTCACGCCTTTCCCCCCACACGCTTCGACACGCGTTTGCAAGTCACCTTCTGGCCAACGGGGCGGATCTCAGATCAGTCCAACAATTGCTCGGACATGCCGATATTTCCACGACCCAGATTTACACCCATGTTCTTGAGGAGCGGTTGAAAGAGTTGGTGACTAATCACCACCCCCTTGGAAAGCGATAGATGGACCGAAATTGGGCCATTTTTCCTCTGTTTCTGCCATTAACCGCCATTGTGTCTCATGGTTGACAAGCGATAGGCGGCGGGCCAGTGTGCCGCCGCTGATCGACATCTAGGCGTTAAGTAATTTTAAGAGCGCATGCACACATATCTCGAATTTGAAAAACCGATTGCCGAACTGGAGGGGAAAGTTCAGGAGTTAAAGCTCCTGGCGCAAGAGGACCCGACGGCGGGCATTTCCGACGAAGTTTCAAAGCTCGAGGCAAAAGCTGCTCAGCTTCTCAAAGACATGTATGCCAATCTCGACACGTGGCAGAAGACACAGGTCGCCCGGCATCCCAATCGGCCCCATTTTCTCGACTATGCCAATGCGTTGATCGAAGATTTTACCCCGCTGGCAGGCGACCGAAGTTTTGGCGAGGACGAAGCCATTGTGGGCGGTCTCGGGCGTTTCCGGGGGCGGTCGGTCGTCATCATGGGCCATGAAAAGGGAAATGATGTCGAGACCCGGATGAAGCATAATTTCGGGATGGCCCAGCCAGAAGGTTATCGTAAGGCCGTCCGGTTGATGGAATTGGCCGATCGATTTTCCATGCCGGTAGTTAGCTTGATTGATACGGCTGGCGCCTTTCCTGGTCGAGAAGGCGAAGAGCGCGGCCAGGCGGAAGCCATCGCGCGCTCTATTGATACCTGTCTCAACATTCAGGTGCCTTTTGTCTCTCTGGTTATCGGGGAGGGAGGGTCAGGTGGTGCCTTGGCGATTGCAACGGCAAGCCGGGTGCTGATGTTGGAACACTCGATCTACACAGTTGCTTCGCCTGAAGCTTCCGCCTCCATTTTGTGGCGGAATTCAGACAAGGCGAAAGATGCTGCGGCGGCCATGAAAGTGACAGCCCAAAGCCTTCTCGAGTTGGGTGTAATTGATCGCATCCTGCCGGAGCCGGTCGGCGGTGCTCATCGCGAACGGGCCCAGATGATGGCCGATGTCGGTGATGCTCTCGAACACGAGTTGCGCGATCTCTCAGGACTGGATGGCGCGTCACTCCGTCGCCAGCGCCAGGAGAAATTCATGGCGATTGGCCGTAGCGAGCTTTCCTGACGCCTCAAATTCACTGCCTTCTGTCGCGGTTTCCGCGATGGAACCTCATGGTGAAGTTGTTGTTTTTATTGATATTTTTCGTTCTTGTCCTTGCTACAAGCAAGTCTAAACCTATTTACGTAATTCTAGGTTGATCCTTGGTGTGGCCCCGGAGCGAAATGCCTTGCCGGAATTCCGGAATGAAGACAGCAAAATTGTCTATGACTATTGGATGAGTCTGCGAGATGGCGCCATGCCGGCGTTTCGCGACTGGGACCCAATCCGCGTGCCGAAACAGATGCCGTGGTGCACGATTGTCGAACGAGGAGGATCTACCGGGTACCGCTTGCGATTTGCCGGAACAGCAATCTGCGCGTTCTACGACGAAGAAATGACCGGACAAGAGATCGGACATCGGATGGATGACCAAGCAAGGGCATTCTATTTCGCTCAACTCGAGGAAACGCTGACGCGACCCTGCGGCATGTTTTTTACGACTCATGCGCGGTCGGACACAGGACGTGATTGCCTGTTCGAGACCCTGGCCCTTCCTCTGGCCGACGAAGAGGGGAATGGTGTTCGATTGCTAACGCATCAAGTCATCGTCGAGGAAGTTACTTACGGCGACCCTTCAAGTAAGTTCTCCATGCCTGAACAGATGGAATGGATCGATTTGGGCGCCGGTGTGCCCGCTGGTGATGCGCTGGTTCTTGCTCAGAGCAGTTGAGCGAATGCGTCGCGGACGTCATCGGCGAAAAGCTCTGGCTCTTCCATTGCAGCGAAATGGCCGCCCTTCTTCATCACTTTGAAATCTTTCAGGTTGTAGCTCCGCTCAGCCCATGAACGTGGTGTTATGGGGAGCGTGTCCATCGGGTATTCAGAATAGGCGGTGGGTACGGACACTTTTTGGCCGGGCTTTAGAAGTGCGGAGCCTTCTGCGGGCCCCGCCTTGTAAAGCGTGTTGGCCGAATTGATTGTGCCGGTAAACCAGTAGATGGATAGCTGGGTCAGGATTGTATCCATCGGGAAGCGCGCTTCCATGCCTTCCCAGGTGTGGGTCTTGTCGGTGTCGCCCAAGCGGTAATATTTGTCGGCAAGCCACCCGGCAAGGCCTGCGGGCGAATCCATAACAGCAAACGCCAGGGCCATGGGCTTGGTCGATTGAATCGAGCGATAGCCTTCCTCGCCGGCCCACCAGGCTTTCATTTCCGCTATCCATTTGGCTTCTTCGTCAGATACGGGCGGTTGCGACTCGTGCCGAAGATCGGGCCTCAGGGGCAACATGGTGAGATGGATGGCGCGCACGGCCTCTTGATGTTGCAGAGCTAATCGAGAGGTGACGAAGCTTCCCCAATCGCCCGCTTGCGCACAATAGGTGTCATAGCCGAGCACGTCGGTCATCAGCTGGTGCCAAAGATCGGCCATCACGGCAGGGCCGATGGGCTGTCGCGGGAGTGATGAAAAGCCGTAGCCAATCAACGACGGCACAATGACATCGAATGCGGGGCCTTGCCTGCCATAATTTTCAGGGTGCGCAAGACGATCAACCACGTCGAGGAACTCGCGAAACGTAGAAGGCCAGCCATGGGTCATGATGAGAGGGATTGGATTTTCACCGGATCCTTTTTCGTAGACGAAGTGAACCTCGTGGTCTTGGTCCGTTTCGTCGGTAAGGGTCACCTTGAACTGCGGAAAAGAATTCAGCCACGCTTCCTGTTTGCGCCAGTCGAAGTCGTCGCGCCAATAGGAGATCAGTCGCTCCATGTATGAGAGGCTCGTTCCATAATCCCAGTGCTCATTCCCGTCTGGTTCATTGGGAAACCGTGTCTGCTCCAGCCGGTGTTTCAGGTCCGCGATTTCATGGTCGGGCACGTGAATTTTGAATGGGTCGGCGGGAATGACGGGACGGGTCATGGCTTACCCTTTCACCTGTTTTGCGAAGGCGCGGACATCGTCAGCAAACACGGAGCCGGTTTCCAAAGCAGCGAAATGGCCCCCCTTCTCTGGTTCGGTCCAGTGAACGATATTGAAGCCTTTTTCTGCAAGCGAGCGCGGCGGAACGGAAATGAACTTTCCCTCTTCCGGCATGCGCATGAACCCGGTTGGGATCTCAAGCTTGTCACCGGGCGCCATGTTGGTCCCACCTTCTTCAAACATGCCCCGATAAAACCAGGTGGCGGTGTTGAAGGTGCCGGTGACCAGGTAGATCATGATGTTGGTGAGCAGTTGGTCTTTGGTGTAGGCGTTTTCGATGTGTGCGCCGCGGTCGCCTCTTGTGTCGGACCAGCCGTTGAACTTCTCAGTGATCCAGGCGGCGGCACCCACGGGACTGTCCATCATGGCGTAGGAAAGCGACTGGGGTTTGGTCATCTGAAGTCGCAGGTAAGCGCCTTCCATCTCAAGGTCGAAACCGGCTGCCGCAGCCCAGGCTTGCTCTTCTTCTGTTTCTGGTTTGGTGTCCGATCGAAGGCCCCACATGTTCAGGTGGACCGCTTTGCATCCGCCGCCCTTGTTTGTTCCGTGGTTGTAAGCAATGAAGCCGGAGACGATGGAGCCCCAGTCACCGCCCTGGGCGATATAGGTGTCATAGCCAAGTGTTTCGCGCATCAGCTTGTCCCAAAGCTCAGCGGTGCGTTTAGGCCCAATTGGTTTTTTGGGTTTGCCTGAGAATCCGTAACCTGGAAGCGATGGGATAACGAGGGTCAGGCCATCTTCTGCATCGCCGCCGTGGTTTTCAGGGTGGGCCAGAAGGTCGATAACCTCTAGGAACTCGAACACCGATCCAGGCCATCCATGTGTGAGGATCATAGGCTGCGGCGCGCTGCCGGACCCTTCCACATGATAGAAGTGAATTTCCTGGTCCTCGACGGTTACCTTAAACTGAGGATAGGCGTTGAGCTTGGTTTCAGCAGCACGCCAGTCGAATTCGTCCACCCAAAAGGCACAAAGCTCCTTCATGTACTCCATGTCTGCGCCGTAGGCCCAACGGTCACCGCCCGGGTCAATCTCCGGCATCTCATGCCATTGGTAGGCTTTTACCTTCGACAGAATGGCGTCAATGGTGGACTGCTCTATGTCCACCTGAAAGGGGGTTGGCGTACTCATCATCTCTCCCTGATTAGGTATTCCATTATTATGGCAGGGCTCATCGTCGGCGCAACACACCGAGAGGTTTGCGGAATTGCTTTGCCGCTGGCGCCCGCCGCCGCTAGGGTGAGGCAATGAAAACTAAGCACTAAGGGGGGTATTATGGCCGCAGACGCGAGCGTTGGGAGAGCTGAGTTTTCGGTTAGTGACAATTATCGACGCTACGCACTTGGTGTTTTGTTACTTGCCTACATCTCCAGTTACGTTGATCGACAGATCATGGGTGTTCTTGTTGAACCCATTCGGACGGAGTTCGGATTATCGGATACAGAGATGGGGTTTCTGGGAGGTATAGCGTTTGGCATTTTTTATGCGACGCTGGGTATTCCTATAGCTTTCCTCGCTGACCGAATGAGCCGTCGAAACATTATCGCGCTCGCGATCGCTGTATGGAGTGTAATGACTGTTGCTTGTGCATTTGTCACCGGGTTCTGGACACTTGCGCTTGCGAGGATTGGGGTCGGTGTCGGCGAGGCCGGGTCAAGCCCCCCATCACACTCAATGATTGCCGACCTCTACCCCGAGAACAAACGCTCAGGTGCGCTCGCGATTTATGCGCTCGGCGTTTATATCGGAATCATGCTGGGCTTTCTTGTGGGAGCCTATGTCGCGACAGAGTATGGATGGCGCGCTGCTTTTGTGGTTGTCGGGCTCCCAGGGCTGGCCATCGCCCTTATTGTTCGATTTACAATGGTCGAGCCGCCGCGCGGACACTCCGACGGCTTAGCAGCTGTCGAGCAGGGGCCACTGGAACTCTCGACTGCGATCGAGCAAGTTAAAGCTGGCTTTGCTCATTTGTGGCAGGACCAGGTTTCGCGCCACGTAGTGGCCGCAGTGACGCTTGTTTCGTTTGTCGGTTATGGCGGCGCTTACTGGGGTGCAGCCTTCTTTATGCGGAGTCATGGGTTGAGCGTCTTCGAGGTCGGTGTCTATCTGGCGGCCGTTATTGGCATTGCAGGCGTGATTGGTGCCGTCGTTGGCGGGCGTTTGGCGGACCGGCTTGGAGAACAAAATCCAAGCTGGAAAATGTGGATCGTCGCTGCGGCAAAGGTTGTTGCCGCGCCTATTATCCTATGGTTCTTCCTTGAGTTCGACTCGTCGGTTGCGTTGATTGTTTATGTGCCGACCGTGCTTCTTGGAGCATTTTATCTGGGGCCGTCTTTTGCGATGATTCAAAGCCGGGCCCCGGTTCATATGCGGTCACTTTGTTCCGCCATCATGCTGTTTATCCTAAACATTATTGGTCTGGGCTTGGGGCCGCAGATGGTTGGCGTGATAAGTGATCTGTTGGCACCGAGCTATGGTGCTGAGTCTTTGCGCTACGCCTTATTGATCTTGTCTTTCGTCAGTCTGTGGGGGGCGTATCACTATTACCTCGCTGGAAAGTTGCTGGGCGAACAGGCAAGTGACCGCTAATGCCCGATATGAGGCTCTACGGGCCTGCCTATAGCGTCTATACGCGCATCGTGCGAATGGTGCTTGAAGAGAAGGCAGTGCCTTATGTGCTGGAGGAGGTCGACTTTATCTCCGCCGGCATGCCAACTGCGCAAAAAGAACGTCATCCCTTTGGCATGGTGCCGGCCCTTGAACATGATGGGCATATGCTTTTTGAAGCAGGGCCCGTATGTCGGTATTTGGAGGAGGTTGTGCCGGAGCCCGCACTGGTCCCTTCAGACCCGGCGGAGCGGGCACATATGGGGGCGACGATATCTGTCCTGGACAGTTACATCTGGCCCGACCTGCGCGAACTTGTGACACAGACGCTTTTTACAACGCTGGTCGGTGGGTGGCCGGACGATTCCATCAAAGAGCGGATGGTGAAGCGTTTAAGGCAGTCTCTCGCAATACTGGAAGACAGGTTCGTTTCAGCCGGCTTGCTCAACAGCAAAAAGGTAACGTTGGCCGACCTACATGCTGCGCCGATGATTTCCTACCTTGCGGAAACTGTTGACGGTCAGCTTCTGCTTCAGGATTTGCCCGGTCTGACAGGCTGGTGGAAAAGCATGAAAGAGCGGACTTCGGTCACAGCAACGGCGTTTGACCTGACGACCTATTCCTGGGCGCAGAGAGCAGAGGACTGATTGGTGGCCCAAATCCGTGGGTACATTGCCGCGAGCCTCGACGGTTATGTCGCCGATATTGACCATGGCGTCGGTTGGCTCGATGACTTTGACGGCGCAGATTTCGGCTATGAGCAGTTTATTGCGGGTATCGGTTGTGTTGTGATGGGGCGAAAGAGCTTCGATTTTGTCGATGCTTATGAGGGCGACTGGCCTTATCCCGGCAAAGAGGTGGTTTTGATTACCCATCGCGAGGTTGCTCACCCGCCGCCGCAGACGCGCCTTTGGGCGGGTGAGAACCTACATCCGCTGATTGATGATCTTAGGCAATTTGACAAGGGTGACGTTTGGGTCGTTGGAGGGTCGGACATCCTGCACCAGTTTCGAATGGCTGGGGGCATCGATTCACTTGAAGTCTTTACGATGCCTGTACTGCTTGGGGACGGGGTCCCCCTCTGGCTTCCCGGGCAAGAAAGAGAAATGGCGACACTGGTTGAAAGCGCCGCCATGGATCTAGGTGTCGTTCGATCTGTGTACCGGTTCTAGACCAGCGCGCCGTGGCAATGCTTGTACTTTTTGCCTGACCCGCAGGGGCAGGGCGCATTGCGGGCGATCTTTCCCCAGGTGGAGGGATCATTGGGATCCATGGCCACGTCGCTTTGCTTGTTGCGCACGGTGCGGGGACGTTCAGCCAGAGCGACATCGCCATCAGCTTCTGCCATCTCATCTCGACCTGTAAGCGGGTCGACATGGTGGGCTTGCATTTCCGGTAGGTCGGGCTCGTTTAATTCCGGCGGTTGCTCCGTCACAAACTGAAGCGTCATCAATTGGCGCGTTACGTCTTCGCGCAGGCGCGTGAGCAGACTTTCGAAGAGAGAGAAGGCCTCTGTTTTGTATTCGTTCAGCGGGTCGCGTTGCCCATAACCGCGCAAGCCAACTGATTGGCGCAGGTGATCCAGCATCTGAAGATGTTCGCGCCAGCGTTGGTCGATGGTCTGCAAGAGAATGGCTTTTTCGATCTGTCGGAAGGTATCGGGACCGACGTCAGCGACTTTCTTCGCCATGGCGGCGTCGCCAGCCTGATATATGCGGTCCTGAATTTCCTCTTCGGCGATACCTTCTTCGTCCGCCCAGTCTTCCAGCGGCATGTCGAGGCCGAACACCTTTACGGTCTCTTCCTTAAGCCCTTCAATGTCCCACTGTTCCACATAGGCCTTTTCGGGGATGTGTGCCCGGACGAGGTCGTCAATACATTCGTGGCGCATGTCGCGGATATCGTCGGAGACATCTTCTGTGCGCATCAGGTCGATACGTTGTTCGAAGATCGCTTTTCGCTGATCATTCATCACGTTGTCGAACTTGAGCAGATTTTTCCGAATGTCGAAGTTGCGGGCCTCGACCTTCTGTTGTGCTTTCTCCAGCGCCTTATTGATCCAAGGGTGGATGATGGCTTCGCCTTCTTCCAATCCGAGTTTCTGCAGCATGCCGTCCATGCGGTCGGTGCCGAAAATGCGCATCAGATCGTCTTCGAGGCTGAGGTAGAACTTGGATCGGCCTGGGTCGCCCTGGCGCCCGGCACGACCACGCAATTGATTGTCGATGCGGCGGCTCTCGTGGCGCTCGGTCCCGATGATGTAGAGGCCACCTGCGTCCAGTGCTTGCTGTTTCTTGGCGGCAATGTCGGATTCAATCTCAGCAATCCGTTTGGTGCGTGTTTCTTCGTCGAGGCTCTCGTCGATTTCGTCGGCGATCCGCATCTCCAGATTGCCGCCCAACTGAATATCGGTACCGCGACCGGCCATATTGGTGGCAATTGTTACGGCGCCGGGCACACCCGCCTGGGCAATGATATGCGCTTCCTGTTCATGGTAGCGGGCGTTCAGCACATTGTGCTTCACCTTCTTCTTTTTCAGAAGCGCCGCCAGATATTCTGATTTCTCAATTGAGGTGGTGCCGACCAGGACCGGTTGGCCACGTTTGGCGCAGTCTTCGAGCTCCAGAATAATGCCGTCAAACTTTTCGCGGGCGGTTCTGTAGACCTCATCGTCTTCGTCGATCCGCGCAATGCCGATATTGGTCGGGATTTCCAGAACATCCAGTCCGTAGATGTCCATGAACTCTTCGGCTTCGGTAAGTGCTGTCCCGGTCATGCCGGCAAGTTTTTCATAGAGCCGGAAATAGTTCTGGAAGGTGACTGATGCGAGGGTCTGGTTTTCCGGTTGGATCTCAACCTGCTCTTTGGCTTCCAGCGCCTGATGCAATCCTTCGGAATAGCGACGGCCTTCCATCATGCGGCCGGTAAACTCGTCAATGATGACGACCTTCCCGCCCTTAACGATGTAGTCCTTGTCTTTCTGGAAGAGCTTGTGAGCTTTCAGGGCGCAGTTCGCATGGTGCACGAGAGAGATGTTCTCAACATCGTAAAGTGTGCCGCCTTCCATAATGCCGGCTTCGCGCAGCAGCTCTTCAACATGCTCGTTACCTTCATCGGTCAGGTTTGCCGTGCGGGCTTTTTCGTCGAGCTCGTAGTCTTCCTCGACAAGGGACGGGATGATCTTATCTACCGTCACATAGAGCTCGGAATTGTCTTCCAACGGCCCGGAGATGATCAGCGGTGTTCGCGCTTCGTCGACCAGGATCGAGTCGACTTCATCAACAATGGCAAAATGGTGGCTGCGCTGGACCATGGCATCCAGCTGATATTTCATATTGTCGCGGAGATAGTCGAAACCCAGCTCATTGTTGGTGCCGTAGGTGATATCTGCCGCATAGGCCGCGCGCCGTTCTTCGTCGCTGAGGCCATGCAGAATGACACCGGTGGTGAGGCCTAGCGTCTCGTACACCTGTCCCATCCAGACGGCGTCGCGGCTGGCAAGATAGTCGTTCACGGTGACGACATGGACGCCTTTGGCGGGCAGAGCGTTGAGGTAGGCTGCCAGGGTCGCGACAAGGGTCTTACCCTCACCGGTTTTCATTTCTGAGATGCGGCCTTCGTGCAGCGCCATGCCGCCGATCAGCTGTACGTCATAGTGACGCTGTCCAAGGCTTCGCTTTGCACCCTCGCGCACGGTTGCAAAGGCTTCCGGCAGGAGATCATCCAGCGTTTCGCCAGCTTCGAGCCGCCCTCTGAACTCGTCGGTTTTCGCGCGCAGTGCCTCGTCCGACAGGGCCTCCATCTCGGGTTCAAGCGCATTGATTGCGCTCACCCGTGCGGTCAGGGATTTAATCTTGCGGTCGTTGCTGGAGCCAAAGATCCGCTTGGCAAATGCGCCAAAGCTAGCCATCAGGGTATGTCACCTTGTTGGGGCAATCGGTCCGCTTGCAGATCGCTCGCGGGGATGCCCGGTTATTGTGTCAGGAGCAGCCTTTTTCTCCGAAAAAGCGCACAACCGGACCCAATTGATGTAAGGGGGGGCTTTGTGCTTGTCAACGCTTCCCCGGGGGCGGTCGACGTTGTACCGGAGGGGTCTGGGATATTCGTTAATGTCTTGCATTCATTGCGAAATCTTAATGGCTGTCACGCTTGTGTGAAATTGTCAGACCCCTCACTATAAGGTCTCACCTGAAGCCCGGATGAACCGGGTCTCGATGTATTCTTCAAGGTCCTTTTCCCATGATGTTTTCGATGACTTCTCCAGCCGCGCGGATGTCGGCCTGGCTCCTCGTTGCAGCCCTGTTTGTGGCGGGTTCTTTCAGCTATTCGATGCCAGCATTGGGGGCGGAGGAGGACGATACGGTCGTGGCGCGGGTCAATGGAGTGGAAATCCGCTTTTCCGATCTTTTATTGGCCGAGGAGGAAACGGCACAGGCACTCGCCAATGTGCCTGAAGACGTGAAGTTTGAGTATCTGCTGAGCCTGCTGATCGATCGCGTGATTGTGTCGAGCGATGCCCGTGCGAAAGGCCTTACCGATGATCCGGGCGTTCAACGCCGCATGGCCTACTACGAGAACAAGGCGCTTCGGGATGTCTATTGGACGCAGCTCATTACCGCTCGCATCTCCGATGAGGCGGCAAAGGAGTTCTATGATGCTCAAGTGGGCTCCGTTGAACCCCAGGAAGAGATCAAAGCCCGTCACATTCTTGTGGCTACCGAAGAAGAGGCTCTGGCGATCATTGATGAGTTGGATGCCGGTAGCGACTTTGTCGAGCTGGCGAAAGAGCATTCCACCGGTCCAAGCGGCGTGGATGGTGGCGATCTAGGGTATTTCACGCCTGGCACCATGGTGCCGGAGTTCAATGATGCCGCATTTGCCCTTCAGGCTGGGGAAACATCTGCGCCGGTAAAGACAAAATTCGGCTGGCATGTGATCAAGGTTGAGGATCGACGTGTGCAGGAGGTGCCTGGTTTCGAGCTGGTCAAGGATCAGGTGATTGAAGCTTTGGCTCAGCAAGAAGGTCGAACGATGATGGACGAAATGCGGGCCGCGGCGACGATTGAGATCGTTGGCGCAGAGGATGAAGGCACCCGACCGTTGATTGCACCTCAAGAATAGGTCATATGAATTGGGTCGGGGGATTTTCGTCTGCTTGGCTCAATTCATTTTGAGCCCCATTTGATTTGAGGGTGCGTCTTCATGTCCAAGCCAACTGCTAAAGCTACCAAAGGCGTAGCTAAGTCTGGTGTCATTGCCTCGGCCAAAAAAGCGGCGAAAAAGAAAGCTCTCAAGAAGACATCAAAAAAGACCGCTGCAGAGCCGGTGTCCCCACTCGCGCCGAAGAAGCTCGCTCGCCTTTCGCCTCTTGCCGGGGTGGAGCTCGCGACGACGAACAGTGGGACCAAATATAAAAACCGTGATGATCTCCTTGTCGTTCAGATGGCTGAGGGCACGCAGGTTGGCGGTGTCTTTACAACATCCAAGACAGCCGCTGCGCCGGTCACCTGGTGCCAGAATTCGCTGGAAGGCGGATTGGCCCGGGCTTTGGTGGTGAATGCAGGAAACGCTAACGCGTTCACTGGGAAGGCAGGTTTTCAGACCGTTCGCCAAACAGCGTCCGTGGCGGCGGCAATTGCCGGATGTCGCCAGAAAGATGTCTTTATTGCCTCCACTGGCGTCATCGGGGAGGTTCTCGATGGCGATGCGATCGGCACCGCTCTCACGAAAGCCGTGAACGCCGGTGACCCCGGGTGGGAAGCGGCTGCCCGCGCAATCATGACAACGGATACCTTCCCCAAGCTTGCCACGAAAACCGTGAAAATCGGCGACGTGGATGTCCGCATCAATGGGATCGCCAAAGGTTCGGGCATGATCCAGCCAGACCTTGCTACAATGCTGGTATTCCTGTTTACCGATGCGGCGCTGCCAGCTTCCGTTCTCCAAACTCTTTTGATGCTTGGCGTGCGCGACAGCTTCAATTCCATCACGGTGGATAGCGATACGTCGACCAGTGATACGGTGCTCTTTTTTGCGACCGGTGGCGCTATGGCCGCCGCCGAAGCTGACGGCGCCGCTGCGCCGAAAATCTCTCGCGCAGGGGATCCGCGGCTGCGCGACTTTCGCGACGCGTTGAATGAACTGATGCTGGACCTGGCACATCAGGTCGTTAAAGACGGGGAAGGTGCTTCCAAGTTCATTGAGGTGAAAGTAACAGGGGCCGCGAGCTACAAAGCCGCGCGCACAATCGCCCTTTCCGTCGCCAATTCTCCCTTGGTCAAAACAGCGATTGCCGGAGAAGATGCAAATTGGGGTCGGATCGTCATGGCGGTTGGCAAAGCGGGCGAAGAGGCGGACAGGGACAAGCTCAAAATCGATATTGGGGGCATTAGTGTTGCCAAGCATGGTGTTGCGGTCGACGGCTTTGATGAAAAGCCGGTTGCGCGGCACATGAAAGGCAAAGACATCAGAATCGCCGTTGATGTTGGCGTGGGCCGCGCGGAAGCGACGGTCTGGACCTGTGACCTTACCCATGAGTACATTCGGATCAACGCAGACTATCGCAGTTGATCCTGTTGGGCAGGGCTTGGGGTGAGCGAAGATTTGGCACATCACACAGACAATGAGGAAGATCGGGGTGCGGCTTTGCTTGGCGGTGGGCTGGGCGCTCGGGCGCTTTTCACGCCGCGCCTATCTCTTCGATGGATTGCTTTGAGTGATGCCGCAAAGTTGAGTGCCTATGCGGGTGACCCTGTTCTTCTGCAGAAGACCGAAACCATTCCCTACCCCTATGACGAGCCTGCCGCGCGTCAGTGGATTGATGAAGCGGACCGTCTCAGAGCACGCGGTACTGGGTTTCGATTTGCGATTGAAGATCGCTCAGCGCAGGCGTTTGTCGGCGTTTCCGCGTTGACCATGCTGGGTGGCGAAAGTGCCGAGCTTGGATATTGGCTGGGCCGTGAGTTTTGGGGTCAAGGTTTTGGCCGTGAAGCGGTTACGGCGACGGTTGCATTCGGCGTTGATATTCTAAAGCTGACATCGATACAGGCGGTGGTCTATTCAGAAAATACGGCATCGGTTGCTGTGCTGCGGGGTTTAGGGTTCGAAGAACAAGCGCTTGAAACAATTGACGTCCCGGATCGTGGCGGCGCCCGGCTGGTCCGCCGTTTTGTTTCCGATCTCAGCAAAGACACCAAACCGTCAAATGTGATCCCTCTCGGCGACAAGGTTGCGTGATGGACAAACCTGACCTGCCAATAGTGCTCGTGTCTGCCTGTGCGCTGGTGGATATTGAGGGGCGGGTGCTTCTCGCCCAACGTCCCGAAGGCAAGTCAATGGCGGGGTTGTGGGAGTTTCCCGGCGGTAAGGTTGAACCAGGGGAGGCACCGGAGGCCGCGTTGATCCGTGAGCTAAAAGAAGAACTTGAAATAGATGTGACGGCGGCCTGTCTCGCGCCCTTTACCTTTGCCAGCCATACTTACGAGAAGTTCCATCTGCTGATGCCGCTTTTTGTCTGTCGGAAATGGGACGGGATTCCAAGGCCGGTTGAGGGACAGACACTGAAATGGGTGCGGCCTTTGCGGATGGGTGACTATCCCATGCCCCCGGCGGACGAACCGTTGGTCGCAATGCTCAGGGACTTTTTGTGACGCTGGGAGGTCCAGCTTGATGTCCCAGTAACAGGTGATCAGCCTTCTGGTCGCTTGGGTCTCGGCGCTTTGTCGCCTGTGCTGATCTCTTCTGTTTTTAGGGCGTCAGCGAGCCGCATGGCCGCTGTGCCGGGGCGCATCGGTTTCTGCTGGCTTTCATGGGGCGCCCAGCCGGTGGCATACAAGATCTCAAACGTGGCGCGAATGCGTCCGTCAGGGTCTGAATGTTTCTCTTGATAGAGCTCAGCCGCTCGCATGAGGGTTGCCCGTTTGAGGGGTGTCTTCTTGCGTTGCGCGATGGCGTTGGTTTCACCCATCCTGCGCAGATCAGCGATCAAATTGAACAGGGTGTCGTACCGCACAATGATCTGGTCCGCATCGACGACCGGGAGCGCAAAGCCGCTGCGCTGTAATAGGCCACCCAAATCTCGGACGTCGGCGAAGGGGGAGACACGCGGCGACACACCTCCTTCGCATTCCGTTTCTGCCTGCATCAAGACATCCCTCAACTCGTGCAGCGTTTCTCCTCCAAATAGGGCAATGAGCAGAAGCCCATCAGGTTTGAGTGCTTTCCTCGCTTGGAGCAATGCACCTGGCAGGTCGTTCACCCAGTGAAGGGAGAGGGCGCTTGTCACGAGATCAAGAGACCCTGGACGAATTGCGAGAAACTCCTCGTCCATGACCATGTGGGGCAGAGGCGCCTGGCTTACCATCGTTGGAGAGAGATCTGTAGAGATGACGGTCTCAATGCCTGCGGGCTTGAGGATATCTCTCGCCAGCAGGCCATTGTGGGAGCCCAAGTCCAGAGCGGTTGTGAAGGTCCTGTTCGTTGTCTGCAGGCGTCCGCTAATCTCCTCGCCTGCGCGTCGGACCAAAAAGTCAGCGTTCGAGAAGCTTGCCGCTGCACGTTCGCGATGGCGGGCGACGAGTTGGCGGTCAAATGGAGCGGCGGCGGTGGTCATGTTGGGCACTATGGCAATCTGAGCTGCACGCGCAAGTTGCTTTCGCGGTGGCCGCTTCTCAGCCTATCGTTGCTTGATGATAGTGTTTGGGCAGCGGTTAGAAAAATCCGGTCAGACCATCGGTAATGCTATCCGGTGGACGAGCAATCTGCTTTTGCCACCCCGCTGCGTCTCCTGTGGTGCAGCCGTATGGGGTGACAGCCAAGTTTGTGGCCTCTGCTGGAAAGACATCACTTTTATTGAAGCGCCACTTTGCGACGTAAGCGGGATCCCGTTCCCTTTTGACCCGGGTCCGTGCGCATTGAGCGCGGAAGTTTTGGCGCGCAAGCCCGCTTACGGTCGGGCTCGCGCAGCCCTCAGATATGACGATGTCAGTGGACGGCTTGTTTCGCGTTTGAAATATGGAGACCGGTTGGAGGCAGTGCCTCTGTTTGCGAAGTGGATGATGCGTGCCGGCGCAGATTTGCTGGCCGATGCTGACTTGATCGTGCCAGTCCCGTTGCATCGGACTCGTCTCTTCCAGCGTCGCTTCAATCAATCGGCTGAAATAGCCCGGGCGCTTTCGCGGCTCTCGGGTGTGCCCTGTGCTCCCGAATTGTTGATCCGCATCCGGGCAACACGGGCGCAAGTCGGGCTCTCGGCCTCTGCCCGGCGCCGGAACGTCTCAGGCGCCTTTGCCCTGACGCCCGGAAAGGGCGGAAAAGTCGAGGGAAAGCGGCTTTTGCTGGTGGATGATGTGCTTACAACTGGTGCGACTGTCGAGGCTTGTGCGAAGCGCCTTGCCGCGGAGGGCGCTTTGAGCGTCGATGTCCTCACCCTCGCTCGGGTTGTTCCGCAGGACCAAGCCCCTATATGATCCCGCGCAACCAGGAAGTGTGTTCAGGAGTGATCCCATGGCAGATGTGACCATATACACCACGATGATGTGCCCTTACTGCCATCAGGCCAAAAAGCTGCTCTCGCAGAAAGGCGCTGATTTCAAGGAGATCGACGTGGGCATGGACCCGGACCTTCGCCGCGAGATGATGTCGCGTTCCGGCGGCGGCCATACGGTGCCTCAGATCTTCATCGGCGAGACGCATGTGGGTGGGTGCGATGACCTCTATGCGCTGGAGTCGAAGGGCGCTCTCGATCCCATCCTTGCAGGGTGATCTATGACGACCGCCGCAGACAGGTTTACTGCTGCTTGCGTCCAGATGCGGACGGGCGTCGATATTGACCAAAACATTGAAGATGCGGCTGCACTGATCAGAGAGGCGGCTCAAAGCGGCGCGCAATTTATCACTACGCCCGAAACCACGGCCCTGATGGAACTGGGGGCGAAACGGCTCTTCGCCAACATTGTTGCGGAAGAAGACGACCGAGCGCTGAAGGCGTTCCAAGGCCTTGCGGCTGAGCTGGGTGTCCATCTTCTCATCGGGTCGCTCGCCGTTAAGGTGGCTGAGGACAAAGCGGCGAACCGTTCTTTTTTGCTGGCGCCGGACGGAACGATCACAGCCCGCTACGACAAGATCCATATGTTTGACGTGGATCTGGGCAATGGTGAAGCGTATCGAGAGTCCAAGAATTATCGGGCTGGCGAGACGTCTGTCCTGGCGGACCTTCCTTGGGGGAAGCTCGGGATGACGGTTTGCTATGACCTGCGCTTTCCATATCTCTACCGCCAGCTTGCCCATGCGGGCGCGCAGTATCTGACAGTCCCGTCGGCTTTCACGAAACCGACGGGTGAGGCACACTGGCATGTGCTTCTGCGTGCACGGGCAATTGAAAGCGGAAGTTTTGTTTTTGCGCCTGCCCAGGGGGGCTCGCATGAGAATGGGCGGGAAACCTATGGTCACTCGCTGATTATCGATCCGTGGGGCGAGGTTTTGGCCGAAGCTGGTACTGATCCTTGTGTCATTCTCGCGGAGATTGACCCTGCGAAAATAGATGAGGCCCGGTCTCGAATTCCCAGTCTTAGCCATGATCGTGCTATCATCGCGCCCGAATAGCTAATAGACGCGCAAGACATGATTAAGTATCGCCTTATCTGTGAGCAGGATCACGAGTTTGACGGCTGGTTTGCCGGGTCGGACGCGTTCGATGAACAGGTTGCTCGGGGTGAGATTGCTTGTCCCTATTGCGAGACAACAGCTGTGCAGAAAGCCTTGATGGCGCCGTCAGTTGTGACCTCAAAACAGAAGAAGCGTGCAGGCACATCTCCTACGGAGGCTGTGGAGCAGGTTCAAATGTTCATGAGCAAAGTGCGTGAACATGTTGAAACCAATTTTGACTATGTGGGCGATCAGTTCGCTGAAGAAGCGCGGCGCATCCACTACGGTGAAGCTGATGAGCGCGAAATCTATGGCGAAGCTACACTCGATGAGGCCAAGGATCTCATCGATGAGGGCGTGTCTGTGGCGCCGCTCCCCGGTGAAGATAAGAGCAAGGCAAACTAGCTTCAGGCGCCTTGCGTAAAGACCGGCCAGCTGTCGGTGATCTTGCCACCATCAAAGACCTGAATGTCGCCAAACTGCAGAAAAACAAATTCGCTCTGGGTCGGGCGCAGGACCACGATGTCATTAGGCGCGAGATCAATCAGGTCCGATCCGTTCAGCATCTCTTGGTTGCTGGACCGTCCAAAGACGCCATTGGTGCGAAGGCCAGGGGGCGACACAGGCTCTGCCAGCCAGTTTCCACCATAGATGAAGAAGGTCTGCGCGGTGTTTCTGTCCCAGAAGCGAGTTGGCCCTGTGAGCGCTTCAAGCCCAGGGATGTCTGTGCGATCTACGGTCTTCACGACCGGTGTCGTGATGAAACTGGCCGGGATATGGTCGGTGAGTGTCGAGACATCGAAATGGGTGGGTTTCACAAGTGCAGAACCCACGGCCACTTCGTTGGCATGGACAGTCTCATTGTGCAGCTGATAGGTGGGACTGCCGGCGGTGTTTAACGTCAGCTCCCCCGGATTCCAATCTTCTCTGTAGTGCTGCTCTGCTGCTTCAACAAACGCTTTGTAGATATCCATGGAGCTTTCGATGGCGCTGCCCTGCCATCCCAGGATATCCGGCACAGAGGCTAGATGGGGGTCGTAGCCCATGAAGCCAGAAAAGGTGAGCAGAGGATCCGCGTCGATCGTCTCCAGAATAGGTTTCAAGCTGGCCGGGTCGGTGAGGCCACCGCGATGGAGACCCACATCGATCTCAAAATTAATGCGCATTACCTGGTCGCGCGTGTTGGCGAGTGCCTGATATTCAGCCAGCCTCGCGGGCGTATCGATAAGCCATTGAAGCTGCCGGGCAGGGTCAAACGATGTGGTGCCTAGCTCGTCATAGAAGCGCGCGGCGGCAGCGACCGGCATGGGCTTTCCCAAAAGCACATCTGCCTCCGGTTCTTGCTCGGCGACCAGGTTGAGGAAGGGTTGATGAAACAGCATCAGCTTGTTTGTGTCGGCGGCCGCCATGACGTGACGGATGAGTGGCAATGAAGGGAGCGACTTGGCGACAATGCGATAGCCCATGCCTGGCCTAAGGTGCGAGTTCATCACTTCGATGTTCTGGTCGAGACGCGCGAGATCGATCACCAGTGTGGGACGCGCTAAGCCTTCGTCTTGCACCGCTTTCCCCAGCTTTTCGTAGTAGGGGTCGACAGGGCCCCCTTCTTTCGCAGGGCGGGACAGCGCCAGTAAACCAATTGCTGTGAGACCCCCGCCGCCGAGCACCAGTGATCGTCTGCTCAGATTGGAGACGCGGGACTTCAGTTGATTGACGAGGTCACGCAATGCCGAACACCTCCCTCAAATGATCGTTGAGGAATATGCCGTCCGGGTCCATCGCTTCGCGGACGATCTGGAAGTCATTCCAGTTCGGATAAAGCGCGGCGAAGTCGGGCGCTTTGAGCGTGTGCAGCTTGCCCCAATGCGGGCGACCCCCATGCTTTTGCAGGATGGGTTCTACGGCCGAAAAAAGCGGCTGGTAGTCTTCTTCGTAATATCTGTGGATCGCGATCGAACAGCTCTCACGTCCCTGGAACGGTGAAAGCCAGATATCGTCGGATTTCACATACCTGAATTCCCAGGGGAAGAAGAGATCGAGATTCTCGCCTTCGACAAGGGTGCGGATTTCCTTCAGTGCCTGAAGCGCGTTTTCACGGGGCAGGTGGTATTCCATCTCGTTGAAGCGCACATTGCGATCGCTCGGATAGACCTTCCAGGACGTGTCTACGAACGTTTCATCTGGCAGATCCTCCAACGCAGATCGAATAAAGTACTCGCGGATTGACGGCGCCCAGCCGAGATAGTCGGCGAGCGCTTTCAAGGTCATGACGCCCTCATCGTCCTCGGCGGTGGATGGTGCCAAAGGCTCGTCGGTCTCATTATGACTGATGCCCATGCACATGGACGAAAAGGGAATGTAATAGAACTCAAAGTTCCTGTTTTCCGCCGCAAGTGTATCGGCCTGGTCGACCATGTCATCGAAGGTTGCGACCCAGGTGCGTTTGTTGATGCGATGGGGTGTGCGGTTTTGCAGGCGCACTTTGGTCACGACGCCGAGGGCTCCCAGCGATACGCGCGCCGCCTGGAAAAGGTCCGCTTGCGTGTCTTTGTCACACCAAACGGTTTCGCCGGCCGCCGTCACAAGTTCGAGGCCGGTGACATAGCTTGAAAGCGAGCCGAAATTCTCGCCCGTGCCATGGGTCGATGTGGCAATCGACCCCGCCAGGGTCTGGCGGTTGATGTCAGGCATGTTGATCAGCGCCTGACCGTTCTCTTCGAGGGGCGCGCCAAGGTCGCCGAGCTTGCTGCCGGCGCCCACGGTCGCTTCCATGGTGTCATTGTTGATATCCAAGACGCCGCTTAAGCGATCCAGGGACATGATCGTCCCGTCCGTGGGGACAAGGCCAGAGAATGAATGCCCGGTGCCGACAGGTCGAATGGGTTTGGGGCTTGAGGCGATGATCTCTGCGACTTCGGCGGCATCCGCTGGCGCGAGGCGCGCTTCTGGAAGGCAGCTTTGACCACCCGACCAGTTTTGCCATTTGATCCGCCGCTCTGGTGTCTCCGCGAAGGCCGCAAAAGGTTTGCCGGTGGCCAGCGCTGCAACAGCAGCGCCCTGCATCATCATCTCACGTCGGCTGAGGCTCATGTGTCGTCTCCTGCCAGGAAGGCAATCAGTTTCTCAAAATCATCTATGCTGCAATCAGGGCAGGCGCCCAGCGGTGGCATGCCTTCAAATCCATTGAGGGTGCTCTGAAGAAGGCCTTCGGTACCACGGTCGTTGAACCTGGGTGTCCAGGCTCGCACATCGCCGGAAAGGGGCGCGCCATTGTCGGGGTCCGCGTGACAGGCTTGGCATGCCCGCGTGTATTTTTCCGCGAGGTCTGCATCTGCCGGCACCCGGGTCTCTGCCGCAGCAACTATGGCGGCGCGTTCTTCAGGGGTTTGGGGAGCTTCACCACATGCCGCAAGCCCAAATGCGCCTGCGAGCAGCAGAATTTGAGCGGTTAAATTGCCGAGCTTCATCGCGGGTCCCCTGTCGCGCCTGTCCAGGCATCACATAAGACCCAGTTTCTGCCATCAGGTCAACAAAATAATAGTTATCACTATTATTTTGAGTTTGCGATGATCTCCTGCCAATAAGCAGTGATCGCTGTGGTGGCTTCGCGGAGCACTGTTTCGGAGGCTATTTTCGGCTCCTCCATTGCCATTTCGATGGCGGCATATCCGATATCGACCGTCAGTCGTGCTTTGATCCAGAGATCGGCCTTTGGGATCTTCGGCAACAGGCCACCTAGATGTTCGACCCATTCATCGGTTACTTGATGGTGGGATGCCAGCCGGACTTGCTGCAGCGTCGGCACGGCGCGAAGCGCGCGCATGATAGAAAGACCGCCAGGATGTTGCTCCGTAACCCGAAGCGTCTCCATAAGGTTTTCATAAGTACCTTCGATCTGGGCCTCTATGCTGTCGCCGGATTCGCTCAGAAACTTTTCGAAGATTTCATTCTGTTCCTGCATGAGCCGGTCGCCGAGGGCACGAAGGACCGCATATTTGTTGGGGAAGTAGCGGTATAGCGTGGGTGGGGTTACGTCCGCCTTCTCCGCTATGAGGTTCGTCGAGATGCGCTCAACCCCTTCTTCCTCCAGCAAGCGGGCCGCAACGTCCAGCACGCGCTCATAGGTCTCTATGGCGCGTTTCTGACGTGGCTTGTTCTTTGGTTCCAGGTCGATATTTGCGTCTGTCATACGGTTGGCTTTGGTTTGGTTGCCACCATCATATAGTTGACGCCCATGTCTGTTGAAAGCGACCAACGGTCGGTTATCGGATTGTACGTGACGCCGGTTTCTTCGCTCACCTCGAGGCCGGTGCGTTCAATGCTTTTGAAGAGCTCGGCGGGGGTGATGAACTTGTTCCAGTCATGGGTGCCTCGCGGAAGCCAACGCAAAACATATTCGGCGCCAACGATGGCAAGGCCAAACGCCTTCAGCGAGCGGTTGAGGGTCGCGCAGAACATGATCCCGCCAGGCTTCAACATCTGCGCACAGGACACCAAGAAGCCCGCAGGGTCGGCGACATGCTCAATCACTTCCATATTCAAAATGACGTCAAATTGGGCACCACTCGCTGCCAGCTCCTCGGCGGTGGTCACACGGTAGTCAATTTTGAGGCCTTGCTCCTCTGCATGAACACGCGCGGTTTTTATGTTCGCTTCGCCGGCGTCGGCCCCGATCACGTCCGCCCCCAGACGGGTCATAGGTTCGCTCAGGAGCCCACCGCCACAGCCGATATCCAACAGGCTGAAACCCTCGAATGGTGTGGTACTTGCAGCGTCCAGCCCAAAATGTGCGACGACCCGCTCTCTAACGAAGGACAGCCGCGTTGGATTGAACTTGTGCAATGGCGCGAATTTGCCCTTCGGGTCCCACCATTCAGCGGCCATCGCGGAAAAACGGGCGATTTCGTCATCATCGACGCTGGAACGGGCACTTTGGGCGGCGTCAGTCACATGGATGCTCCTTTTGGGGGTAGATGGTGTGGCCCATGTTGCGGATGAGGGGCCATCCGAGTATGTATGGCCCCGCAAAAGCGGATGAGTTGATGAGGGTCTCCCCTCAGAAGCACACCGCTTTTGTTTATGTATATGTGCATGGCCTGATCCCTTGGTCCAGTTTACTGCGCCAATCTGTCGGTTATGGCCACTTGCGTGAAGGTTTGAAGGTATGGCCCGACTGGTCATGAAATTCGGTGGAACCTCTGTTGCTGATCTAGATCGGATTCGCAACGTGGCGACCCATGTGAAACGCGAAGTTGAGGCCGGGCACCAGGTTGCTGTTGTTGTGTCGGCTATGGCGGGGACCACAAACCAGCTTGTCTCCTGGACCAAAGAAGCGGCTGCCCTTCACGATGCGCGGGAATATGACGCAGTCGTCTCGGCCGGCGAGCAGATATCTGTTGGGCTCCTGGCGATTGCCCTACAAGAGATGGGGGTATCTGCCCGATCCTGGCTTGGTTGGCAGATCCCTATCCAGACAGATGATGCCCATGGCGCCGCCCGAATTGCAGATATTGATGCAGCGAAGCTGGGCGAACGGATTGACCAAGGGCAGGTAGCGGTCATTGCTGGTTTCCAGGGCATCAGCCCAGATGGTCGGATCGCGACCCTCGGACGGGGCGGGTCTGATACGAGCGCTGTCGCCGTTGCGGCCGCGCTCAATGCAGAACGGTGCGACATCTATACGGATGTGGATGGTGTCTACACAACCGATCCCCGGATCGTGTCGAAGGCCCAGAAGCTCGACAAAATCAGTTATGAAGAGATGCTTGAAATGGCATCTCTCGGGGCCAAGGTTCTGCAGACCCGTTCTGTGGAGTTGGCCATGGTGCACAATGTGCGCCTCCAGGTTCGCTCAAGTTTTGATGCGCCTGATTCACCTCAAGGAACTGGAAGCGGATCGTCTTATGTTGGTCCGGGGACACTTGTCTGTGGCGAGGAAGAAATCGTGGAACAAGAAGTCGTAAGCGGCATTGCCTATACCAAAGACGAGGCGAAGATCACCCTGATCAAGGTCGCCGATCAGCCAGGCGTGGCAGCGCGCATCTTTGGCCCGTTGGCGGATGCTGCCATCAATGTTGATATGATTGTGCAGAACGTGTCTGAAGACGGCGAACGCACGGATTTGACCTTTACGGTGCCGGTTGCTGACCTGGAGCGCGCTGTCGCTGTTATCGAGGGCGCTTGTGATACAATCGGCTATGAGCAGATCCTGAGCGACACCGATGTGGTGAAGGTGTCTGTCATTGGCATTGGCATGCGGTCGCATGCCGGGGTCGCTCAAAAAATGTTCCAGACGCTTGCCGACAAGGGCATCAATCTTCAGGTCATTTCGACGTCTGAGATCAAGGTGAGTGTTCTGATTTCTGCGGAATATACGGAGCTCGCCGTGCGGGCCCTCCATTCTGCCTATGGTCTTGACGACGACGCTGCGGCATAAAACGAGAAGTTTAATTAAGAAAGACAAGATGTCTGTTACCAAGGCGCATATCTTTGCGGCCCATTCTAAGGGCGTGCAGTTGTTCTCCCGGGAGCTCACCTGATGGCGACACAGGGCCCACGCGTTCTCCTGCGCCGGTTGCGAGAAGCAATGGCGGAGGTAAGCGAGTCTCAAGCGCGTCTTGATCAGGTCGCGCATCTGATCGCTGAGAACATGGTCGCCGAGGTGTGTTCGATTTACCTGATGCGGCCGGAGGATGAGCTGGAGCTTTATGCGACCGAGGGTTTGAAGCCTTCTGCGGTTCATAAGACGCGCCTCAAAGTGGGGACAGGTCTTGTCGGGGACATTGCCGCCCACGCGCGCCCGCTAAATCTGTCTGACGCACAGGCCCACCCAAATTTTGCCTACCGGCCTGAAACCGGTGAAGAAATCTATAAGTCGCTCATGGGAGTGCCCATTCTACGGTCTGGTCGGGTGGTCGGTGTGTTGGTGGTCCAAAATCGCACCATGCGCCATTACTCCGAAGAGGAAGTCGAAGCGCTTGAAACCATCGCGATGGTGCTGGCCGAGCTCGCGGCTGCATCCGATCTGATTATCTTCGATGACGATGACCGCGATGCCGCTGCGCAGGAGCCGCTTTACCTCGAAGGCACAACCCTCTCTGCGGGTCTTGCGCTTGGACATGCGGTTCTTCATGAGCCACGCGTTCATGTCACACGTCTGATTGCGGAGAATGTCGAAGTAGAGTCGGAACGGCTTGAAAAAGCCGTTTATGAGCTTCGCTCTTCCATTGACCGGATGCTGACGACGTCGGACCTCAGCCATGCAGGTGAGCACCGCGAGGTTCTGCAGGCTTATCGCATGTTTGCGAATGACCGTGGTTGGTTGAAGCGCATGCTGGAGGCGGTGAAGACGGGCCTCACGGCGGAGGCCGCGGTGGAACGCGTTCAAAATGATACGCGTGCGCGCATGATGCGGCAGACGGATCCCTATCTTCGGGACCGGCTCCACGACCTGGATGACCTCGCAAACCGGCTTCTGCGCCACCTCACGGGTGTTGCCCTTTCTTCTGCCAGCGGCGAGCTTCCGGAAGATGCGATCATCATTGCACGCAATATGGGTCCGGCTGAGCTGCTGGACTATGACAAGGACCGTTTGCGCGGGCTCGTTCTCGAAGAAGGCTCAGCGAACGCACATGTTGCGATCGTGGCGCGGGCGCTTGGCATTGCGGCGATTGGGCGTGCGCAAGGTATTCCCGAGCGGGTCGAAGATGGCGATCCGCTCATTGTTGATGGCGATACCGGGGAGCTTTATGTCCGGCCGAGCCAGGACATTGTCGATGCTTATTCGGAAAAAGCGCGGTTCCGCGCGCGGCGTCAGGCGCAATACAAGGCTATTCGCCATGAGCCGTCCGTTACACGCGATGGCGTAAAGGTTGCGCTCAACGTCAATGCGGGGTTGATGGTTGATCTGCCGCATTTGGAAGAAAGTGGCGCCGACGGGATCGGCCTGTTTCGCACCGAGCTTCAATTCATGATCGCGTCGAAGCTCCCCAGCCAACGCGAACAGGTCGAGCTTTACGGTGACGTCATGGCGAGCGCCGGCGACCTACCCGTCGTGTTTAGAACGCTTGATATCGGTGGCGATAAAATGCTGCCCTACATGCAGCAGGCGGATGAGGAAAATCCGGCGCTTGGGTGGCGGGCAATCCGTATTGCGCTCGACCGTCCAGCCTTGCTGCGCCACCAGGTGAGAGCCCTGCTGACGGCCGCTGTCGGCCGTGATCTTCGGATCATGTTCCCTATGGTGGCTGATGTCGCAGAATATGAGCGGGCCCGCGCGTTGGTGGATAAGGAACTCGAGCGGCTGGATCAGCATGGGCGGGAGAAGCCGCGCTCCGTTGCCGTGGGCACGATGCTGGAGGTTCCGGCGCTTTTCTGGCAGATGGAGGCTTTGCTTCCCAAGGTCGATTTTGTGTCGATCGGCAGCAATGACTTAATCCAATTCCTGTTTGCTAGTGACCGTGGCAATCCGCGGGTGGCAAACCGCTACGATCTGTTGAGCCCTGGTGCCCTGAACTTCCTCCGGCAGGTTGTGCTGATCTGCGCACGCCACAAGGTTCCGCTGTCGCTTTGCGGCGAAATGGCAGGGAATCCGCTGGAAGCGATGGCTCTCTTGGGGCTCGGTCTGCGCACGATCTCCATGTCGCCGGCGTCCATTGGGCCCGTGAAGATGATGGTGCGCTCTCTCAATGTCTCAGATCTTGAGGGTTTCATGGAAGGCCTGTACGGACTGCCAGACGCCAGCGTCCGGGACGCCCTTCGCGACTACGCTGACGCTCAAGGAATTGCAATTTAAGAAGAATTTGCCGTATGCAGAGCAACTCTTTATTTGCAGGAACGCACATCTTTTGATTTATTTAACCATCGGATGGGCACAATTGGGCATCAATATTGTGCAGCGTCATTTTTCTGACGAGATGGTGACGCATATGATGTCTCCGGATGAGGGGAAATCCAGGTCAAGATAGCCAGTGAATGGCTGTTTACGTGGGTTTTTTCGCTGATCCTGCTTTGGGAACGCAGCGCGTGCTTCATCCAGGGAAGGGAATTAGGGACCAGGCTGCCTTGGCCGTTTGGAAACGACGAGAAACTCGCAATGTATGGCGAGACCAGGAAGACCGATGAGTTCGGAAACTGACATGACGAACGTAACAAGACTCTCTGCCGCCGCGGATAGCGGCGAGGAAGGTCGGCGTATTCACCTACGTGATATTACTGCGGACACCCCGCTTGATGGCGAGGAAGCCGGTACTGTCCTGCGCAAGGCGCGGCTGAAGACGGGCGAAGATCTGAAGTCCGTTTCCGACAAGCTCCGTATTCGTCGTCCCTATCTGGAAGCCCTGGAAGAAAGCCGTCATGACGATCTGCCGGGCCGTGCCTATGCCATCGGATTTGTCCGCACCTACGCTGTTTATCTGGGCCTAGATGCGCCGAAACTTGTCGCGCTCTATAAATCAGAGACAGAGGTCGAGACCGACGAGTCGAACCTTGCCGAGTTTGCCTATCAGGAAGTTCGGCATGATGCGCGGCTTCCAAAAGGCTCCTTGTTCATTCTGGCAATCCTGCTGGGTGCTGGCGTCTATGGCGCCTGGCTATTGTCAGTTTCGGCGGACCGTATGGTGACCGAACGGGTCCCGCCGGTGCCGGAACGCCTTGGAATTGCCTCGTCCACCGTGGCGCAGCCACCTGTGGCCGCGGTTGAGGAAGCTGGGCCTGCTCCCGTCACCAGTCTTGCGGGCGACAGTGCATCTGCCGCAGGTAGCCCCCGCGACATTCCGACGGTAGCTCAGCCGGCTGTTAGCGCGCCCGCTGTTGACACGGCGGCGCTTGCGCCTGTTGCTGATCCGACGCCAGCCGACGCTACCGCTGAAGCACCGGCGAACGACATTGAGGTTGCTGCCTTGACTCCGGCGACGCCACCTAGTGAAGAGCCGGCGGTCGTGATTGCCGATGACCTGGCGCTGGCTGTTGGTGGTGCGCGGGTTTATGGCCTTGAAAATGAAGGTGCCCGTGTCACGGTGCGGGCATTGAAGCAGGCGTGGCTCCGCATCGAAGCGGGCGATGGGTCTGTGCTTCTCAACCAAACATTGGCTGAGGGGGAAATGTACCGGGCTCCTGTGGATGTCGGCGCTATTCTTGTTGCGCGGGACGCGGGCGCCTTTGAGGTGTTTGTGGATGGCGCGCTTTTGGGCGCCGCCGGCCCGTCAGGTCTGGTTCTGACCGGCAAGTCCCTCAATCCTGACGATCTGCTCCGGCGGTAAAACCATTGGTGTTTTGAGGGTTTCTGTTGCGGATGGCACGCCTCCGCGGTTTCGTGCTGGCAGGCGTAATGTCACACATACTTTTCCTGAAAACGGACTTCGCATTTGCTATAGAAACGCAGTTCTTCTTTTCGGGTGAAATGGCAGACTGAGATGAGTATTCGTCCCTGGCGTGATATTGAGCGGCGGAAGTGCCGTCAGATCCATGTCGGCCCGGTTGCAATCGGGGGCGACGCGCCGATTGCCGTTCAATCGATGACGAATACGCCCACGTCTGATGCGGGCGCCACAATTGATCAGATCCGTCAGCTTGAAGAGGCCGGTGCCGATATTGTTCGGGTCTCCTGCCCTGATGAGCCGTCCACGGCGGCTTTGAAAGAGATTGTCGCCGCAGCAAATGTGCCGATTGTTGCGGACATTCATTTTCACTACAAACGCGCGCTGGAAGCAGCTGAGGCGGGCGCTGCCTGTCTTCGGATCAATCCGGGGAACATCGGTTCCGCCGAGCGTGTTCGTGAGGTGGTGCAGGCCGCGAAAGACCACGGTTGCTCGATCCGTATCGGCGTCAATGCCGGGTCGCTGGAACGCCACCTTCTAGAGAAATACGGCGAACCCTGTCCCGATGCGATGGTGGAAAGTGCATTGGAGCATGTGCGACTGCTCGAGGAGAATGACTTCCGCGAATATAAGATCAGCGTGAAAGCCTCTGACGTCTTTATGACGGTCGCGGCCTATCAAGGACTGGCTGACGCTGTGGATTGTCCGCTCCATCTCGGCATTACGGAAGCAGGTGGGTTGATGAGTGGCACTGTGAAGTCGGCCATCGGTATGGGCTCACTCTTATGGGCAGGGATTGGCGACACGATCCGCGTGTCCTTGTCGGCGGATCCGGTTGAGGAAATCAAAGCCGGGTTTGAAATTCTCAAGTCGCTCAACCTACGGCACCGTGGTGTGACCATCATTTCCTGCCCGTCCTGTGCGCGGCAGGGCTTCAATGTGATTGAGACTGTTTCAATTCTTGAGGAGCGGCTCGCCCATATCTCGACATCCATGACGCTGTCGGTGATTGGCTGTGTTGTGAACGGGCCGGGGGAAGCGTCACAGACAGATATTGGATTTACGGGCGGTGGTGCCGGTTCGGGCATGGTTTATCTCCGCGGTGTGCCTGACCACAAAATGGCCAATGACAAGATGATCGACCATCTGGTCGAGCTCGTTGAAGAGAAAGCGGCAGAGATTGAGGACGCGCGCGCATCCGAAGCCGAAAGCGCGCCTGCGGTTCTGGCAGGGGATTAGCTAGGGCTGATATTTCGCTGAACCTCTCTCCCTCTTTGCCTTGGCTGCCCTTTCTATGATTCCCCACGAAAAACTCGCAAAAGTTCTTGATCGTTTCGACGCCGTTCAGGCGGAAATGAATGCTGATGTTTCGCCCGACCGGTTTGTCGCGCTCTCAAAGGAATTCGCTGAGCTGCAACCGGTTGCCGAGGCGGCACGAGGCCTGGAGGAAGCGCGGCAGGCTGAGGCAGACGCTAAAGAGATGTTGAACGATCCTGAGATGGCGGAAATGGCTCGGGAAGAGCTGGACGCTCTTGCTGAAACACTGCCTGCGCTTGAGCAGGAAATGCAGATCTTGCTGCTGCCGAAGGATGCTGCCGATGACTTGAATGTCATCCTGGAAGTGCGGGCGGGAACGGGTGGCGATGAGGCGGCTCTTTTTGCAGGCGATCTGTACCGCATGTATGAGCGCTATGCTCAGTCGCAGGGCTGGAAGGTCGAGCCCGTGTCGATCTCTGCCGGGGATGTTGGCGGTTTTAAGGAGATCACGGCCTCCATTAGCGGCAAGGGGGTTTTTGCGAAGCTTAAGTTCGAGTCCGGGGTTCACCGGGTTCAGCGGGTGCCCACCACGGAGTCCGGCGGGCGCATTCATACCTCTGCAGCGACCGTCGCGGTGCTTCCAGAGCCAGAGGAAGTCGATATTGAAGTTGAAGATAAAGACATTCGGATCGATGTGTTTCGCGCAAGTGGCGCCGGCGGCCAGCATGTGAACACGACAGACAGTGCGGTTCGCATTACCCACCTTCCAACCGGTCTTGTGGTCCAGCAACAGGATGAAAAATCTCAGCACAAGAACAAGGCTAAGGCATTGAAGATCCTTAGGGCGCGGTTGTTTGACGCTGAGCGTGAACGGGCCGCCAAAGAACGCGCAGATGATCGGAAAGGTCAGGTAGGCTCCGGGGATCGCTCGGAACGCATTCGGACCTACAATTTCCCGCAAGGCCGGGTGACCGACCATCGGATCAATCTCACCTTGCATAAGCTCGATAAGATAATTGAGGGTGACGGGGTCGCTGAACTGATTGATGCGCTCATTTCCGAGGACCAGGCGGCACGTCTCGCAGCGCTTGGAGAAGAGACGGCAGCGTGAATTCTTCCGAGGAGTCCAACTCGCTGACTCGCGGCGCCATCTACCGTGATCTCCTTGACCAGTTTCGCTCCGCAGAGCTTGCCTCCCCAGATCTGGATGCGCGACTGCTCATGGCAGCGGCAGTGGGGGTCGATGACGTTGCGCTCATTGCTGACCCGGATCAATTGGTCGATGCCCAACATGTTGATGTGCTGCAAGGCTATGCAGGTCGGCGGCTTGCAGGCGAACCTGTGTCGCGAATCTTGGGTGAGCGTGAATTCTGGGGCCTGTCCTTTTCGCTCAACCAGGCGACGCTGGACCCGCGCCCGGATAGTGAAACATTGGTAGAAGCCGTTCTTGCTCAGGTATCCGACAAGACGGCCGACCTGCGCATTCTTGATCTGGGGACCGGCACGGGTTGTTTGCTGCTGGCGCTTCTCTCGGAACTTCCTAATGCCCGAGGTTTAGGGGTTGATTGTTCAACTGATGCCATTGAGGTGGCACGGGCAAACGCGGAGCGGCTTGGGCTTGGCGACAGGTCGATGTTCCGTGTTGGGAATTGGGGTGAAGGGCTGACGGAGTCCTTCGATCTGGTAATTTCAAATCCGCCTTACATCCCTTCTGCCGACATTGATCAGCTCTCGCTCGAGGTTCGGTCACATGACCCCATGGGCGCCCTTGATGGCGGTGCAGATGGTCTGGCAGCCTACCGAGAAATTGCGGAGGAAGCGGCACGCCTTTTGACACCTGGCGGGGCGGCATTTTGGGAACTGGGCATTGGACAGTCCGACGATGTAGCCAAAATTGCGTCTCACGCTGGGCTCAAGGTGAGTGGCATTCACTCAGATCTCGCGGGTGTCCCGCGTGTCATCGGCTTAAAACGGGCAATCTAAAGCCATAAAAAAACAGTTGGACATGGGACGCTCAGAGGGTAGGTTCTTTGAAGAGATTCAAGCCTCTAGATAGATTTCGCCGCCGGGAGGGACCGGCTGGCTGGAGATCAGAGGCAGGGGCAAGCATGGTGGTTCGCCCCATTGGACGTCATCTAGCTGTAAAATCTGTAGCTTGAGCGTCTGGAACATTCTTTCATGACTTCTTGTCCCGTCAGATGGCGGGATGTGTTGAGCATGGGTTGGGTCGGTGTGTAAGCCTGGAATTTGGGCACACATAGAAGGGCAATCGCTTAGTCCTGGCGAGATTTAGTCTTGTGGCTTTGTCTGTGGATTCGCAGAAACGAGCCGCTGGGTCGCTGTGGACGGTGTTTTTTCAACTGGTAGATAGAGCCGGAGTGATATGAGGCAGGGCCAAAACCAGAAGCGCTCTCGTGGGCGCGGACGTAAACCACAAAATCCCCTTAGCCGGAGTATGGAGAGCAACGGGCCGGACGTAAAAATCCGCGGCACGGCGAGCCATATCTATGAGAAGTACCAGGCGCTTGCGCGGGACGCGCAATCGTCGGGCGATCGCATCGCGTCGGAAAGCTACTTCCAGCATGCAGAGCACTACCATCGGTTGATCGTCGCTGCTCAAGCGCAGCAGGAACAGAATCGTCAGGAAAACCAGAACCGCCAGGAAGGCCAAGGCCGCGGCGGTAACGGCCGCGCGAATGGCGAAGATGCCGACGCGGACGAGCAGACGACAGAGGCAGCTGAAAAAATCGAGTCAGAAGATGCCGTCGCTGAAAGCGAAGCCGCGGAAGCTGATGGCGATGAGAAGCCGGCGCCGCGTCGCAGGGCACCTCGTCGCAGACGGGCGCCTGCTAAGGCCAAATCAGAGGGCGGGGACAAGTCCGCGTCGGAAGACGTTCCTGCTTAACCGCTAAAATCAGCGACTTTTATTGTCTTTAGCCCCGGGCCGCCTCTTGTGTTGCCCGGAAGCAACACCCATATCTCTCAAGTCGATGCTTCCCGAGTGGGATAGGAAAAGCGCGATCAGGCTGGGTTGCCTAATAGTGGGACCAAGCGCAGCGGTTTTCCGGCCATCCCGCTCGCTCTTTTAGGGGCGATCACATTCATGAATTTGGGACCAAAGGTCCAAATTCATTGTGATCTTGGCAGGTCGTCAACGGTTTGTGCGGCATACTTCTGTCCGTGCAATCGCGTTTGGTCTTGATCTAAGCCATATCGCCGCTCGCGCGCTGGGTTCAGTGTTTGGCGGATTGGATGGCTGAGGCGTGCGTTTGTGGCCTGCCGGGAAGGCAAATGGGGCAAGCGGTGCGTGCTTGATATGGGGGTCCAGATGGATCTTGAAAAATACACAGACCGAAGCCGCGGCTTCGTTCAGTCAGCTCAGGGGCTGGCATTGCGTTCCGGACATCAGCGGTTCACGCCGGAACATCTCCTCAAAGTTCTCCTAGATGATGAAGAAGGCCTCGCGGCCAACCTCATCCGTGCGGCCGGTGGACGGCCAGACGCGGCACTGGAAGCCGTTGAGCTTGAGCTCGACAAGATGCCAAAAGTCGAGGGTGGTGGCGCCGGCCAGATTTACCTGGCGCCGGAGACAGCCCGTGTCTTTGACCAGGCAGAGCAAGTTGCCAAAAAGGCTGGCGATTCATATGTGACCGCCGAGCGTCTCCTTTTGGCGTTGGCGATTGAGCAAGGTGCGGCTTCTGCAGGCATTCTCAATAATGCCGGTGTGACGGCGCAGGCTCTTAACGAGGCAATCAATTCTGTGCGTAAAGGACGGACGGCAGACAGCGCGTCGGCGGAAGACGCCTATGATGCGCTCAAAAAATATGCCCGTGATCTCACCGAAGATGCGGAGAACGGCAAGCTCGACCCGGTAATCGGACGGGACGAAGAAATCCGCCGCTCGGTGCAGGTTCTGTCCCGTCGAACAAAGAACAATCCGGTGCTCATCGGTGAGCCGGGTGTCGGTAAGACGGCCATTGCAGAAGGCCTGGCGCTTCGCATCGTCAATGGCGATGTGCCCGAGAGCCTGAAAGACAAAAAGCTTTTGGCGCTCGATATGGGTGCGTTGATTGCCGGTGCGAAATATCGCGGTGAATTCGAAGAACGTTTGAAAGCGGTGCTCAATGAAGTGAGTGCGGCTGACGGCGGCATCATTCTCTTCATCGACGAAATGCACACGCTTGTAGGTGCCGGCAAAACAGATGGGGCGATGGATGCGTCCAACCTGTTAAAGCCAGCATTGGCGCGCGGTGAGCTCCACTGTGTGGGCGCCACGACGCTAGATGAGTATCGCAAGCATGTGGAGAAAGACGCAGCCCTCGCGCGTCGGTTCCAGCCTGTCATGGTCGAAGAACCCACGGTCGAAGACACGATCTCGATCCTTCGTGGTCTGAAAGAAAAGTACGAACTCCATCACGGGGTGCGTATCTCCGACGCGGCGCTGGTCTCGGCGGCGACCCTGTCTGACCGCTATATCTCCGATCGTTTCCTGCCGGACAAGGCGATCGATCTCATGGATGAAGCCGGCAGCCGCTTGCGCATGCAGGTGGACAGCAAGCCTGAAGAGCTTGATGAGCTCGATCGGCGGATCATTCAGCTCAAGATCGAGCGGGAGGCTCTGAAGAAAGAAACGGACAGCGCCAGCAAGGACAGGCTGGATAAACTCGAAGCAGACCTCGCCGACCTTGAATCCAAATCGGCATCGGTCACATCTGTTTGGCAGCGAGACAAAGAGAAACTCGGCCGCGCTCAAAAAGTTCAAGAAGAGTTGGACGCCGCACGTAACGAGCTTGTTCAGGCACAGCGCAGCGGCAATCTGGAACGGGCGAGTGAGCTCTCTTACGGTGTGATTCCAGATCTCGAAAAGCAGCTGTCGGAAAGTGAAGATGCCGATGGTGGTGATGGTATGGTCGAGGAGACGGTGACCGCGCAGCATGTGGCACAGGTCGTCTCTCGCTGGACCGGCATACCCGTTGACAAAATGCTGGAAGGCGAACGCGAGAAACTCCTTCAGATGGAAACGGAACTGTCGGCTCGGGTGATCGGGCAGGCGGAAGCTGTGAGTGCCGTGTCGCGGGCCGTGCGGCGGTCTCGTGCCGGTCTGCAGGACCCGTCACGGCCTATTGGCTCGTTCATGTTCCTCGGACCAACCGGTGTCGGCAAGACGGAGCTCACCAAGACGCTTGCGGACTTCCTCTTCGATGATGATCAGGCGATCTGCCGTCTCGATATGTCCGAATATATGGAGAAGCATTCCGTGTCGCGTCTCATTGGCGCGCCTCCGGGCTATGTTGGGTATGAAGAAGGCGGAGCGCTGACCGAGGCAGTCCGCCGACGTCCCTATCAGGTGGTGCTGTTCGACGAGATCGAAAAAGCACACCCGGACGTTTTCAACGTACTGCTGCAGGTGCTGGATGATGGCCGTCTGACAGATGGACAGGGCCGAACGGTCGACTTCAAAAATACGCTCATCATCATGACGTCCAACCTCGGTGCTGAGTTCCTCGCCGAGCAAAAAGAAGGCGAAGATACAGAAGCGGTGCGGGATCAGGTCATGGATGTGGTGCGGATGCGCTTCCGCCCTGAGTTCCTGAACCGCCTGGATGAGATCCTGCTCTTCCATCGCCTCACACGGGAACAGATGGATGGCATTGTCGATATCCAGATGCAGCGCCTTCTCGCCTTGCTTGAAGATCGGAAGATTGTGCTCGAGCTTGATGAGTCAGCCCGCAGCTGGCTTGCGGATAAAGGCTATGACCCGGTCTATGGGGCACGTCCTCTGAAGCGGGTCATTCAACGCAATGTCCAGGACCCACTGGCAGACCTGCTGCTCGAAGGCGCGATCTTGGACGGCGAAACCGTGCCGGTTTCGGCAGGACCTGACGGTTTGGTGATCAACGGGCGCGCGATTGAGGTGCAAGCTGCCGAGTAACTTCGCGGCAATCGAATTCTCAAAAGGGCTGCGCTTGGCGTAGCCCTTTTTTGCTTATGCGAGTGGTACGTAGATATCCGTGATCAGATATGACGGCGCCGTCGTTTTGGGGTCATTTAGATTGATCTCAAAAATTGGGTCGCCATTGCGGGCTTCGCCTGAGGTGGGCAGCCAATTGTTGAAAAGTTCAGCGTAAGTCTTTTCGAGCTCTGTGTAGGGGCCGATGTGCCGAGCAACCGCGTGCGGCCCTCCGGGGATCGTATAGGCTCTTGTTTCGTTTCCAGGTGTTGTTCCCGTCGGCCGAGGGATCGCAGCAAGGGACGTCAACTCTTCAGGCGGCTTCTCCGTCGGGTTATCGAAGAAGACGGCAATGCCTTTTGTCTCAGGCGTGATCATGCCCTCTGTTGTGACGGCCCAGGCGAACAGCCGGTCAAAGGTCCGGCCGATTTCGTAGTGCGGTCCTTTATGATCCATGCCGATAAGGTCGATCGGGTCTATGGACCGTTTCTCAGTGTTTGCCATCTGCCTGTCTTTTTCCTTGGCGCGGTATTGGGCCGGAGAGGATCCGTACTCGCTTGTAAATGCACGGGTGAAAGCCGCCACGCTGCCATAGTGCGCAGCAGATGCGATCTCTTCGATCTTCTTTGCCGAGTGCAGAAGCTGGTGGGCGGCGCGCCAAAGACGGCGGCGGCGAATTGTCTGGGAGGCGGTCTCGCCCATGATCTCCCGATAGATTCGGTGCCAATGGTGAGGGGAGAGGCACGCAATCTCACCAAGCGCCTCCATATCGAGTGGGGCGTCCAGGTTTGCATGAATATAGGCGACGACCCGATCAATACGCTCTTTGTGCGCCAACAATTTCGCTTCTTCAGACATGAACCCCTCTCGGCTGAACTTTGAGTGTAGCTCAGGCGGAATTGATCAAACTTGCGAAATTTAGCGAGCGCCGGCGGCTTGGATGTGCGCGCCGCTAGGTTCCGTCGATCTGCTTGTCCTGCAGGTTGCGGAAAAGACCGATGGTCACAAAAGCGCCAATGAGGGCGAGACTCATGTCTTTTTGCGCGTCCCAGATATCGCCCTGCATGCCCAGAAACTCTCTGGCGCCGTCGCCAAAGAGTTCCGCAGCGATCCACTCGACCAGTTCACAGCCCGCACTCACTCCGAGCGTGGCAAGGATGATCAAGAGGAAAAGCGTGGCGCTGCGACGCACTTCAATGGTTCTCCGCGTCATTTCGCGCGCGAAGAGGGCCACGGTCACGCCCTGCAGAAAGTGACTGACACGGTCGTAATGATTGCGGCTGAGATCGAATTGTTCTTTGAGCCAATCAAAGGGCGGGACACCTGAATAGGTGTAGTGGGCGCCCACCACCATCATGAGAAGCAGGGCATAAATGGCCCAGGTCGTGATCCGTGTTAGGGGGAATGGACGCTGAGTTGCGACAAGGGCGACGAAAAGGATGATTGCCGGAACGGCTTCAAGCCACCAGGTGAATTCATCCGCCGGACCCACTGCGGACCAACTGGTTACGCCAATAAAGACAAGCCCCAGCGCCGCTCGTTCAAGCGGCACCGGGGGCGTTTGAATGTTAGTTATCAATGTCCGCTTCGGCGAGACGGGTCATCGAAGGTGCCTCTGCCATCAAAGTATTGATGTTGCTCCGCGCCTCCTGGAACGCAGCCAGCTGCTCGCCGGACAGCGTGCGACCGGTTGGGACGCGAATGCGCTGTGGGTTCACCTTGTTGCCATTGCGGATGACCTCATAGTGAAGGTGTGGCCCGGTTGAGCGGCCCGTGCTGCCAACATAGCCGATGACTTGGCCTTGCCGGACGCGCACGCCTTTTCGGATGCCTCGTCCATAACGGCTCATGTGTGCATAGGCAGTCTGATAGCCATTGGCGTGGCGGATGCGGACATATTTCCCATAGCCACCATTGCGCTGTGCCATCTCAATGGTGCCATTGCCAGCGGCATAAATCGGCGTGCCCGTCGGTGCTGCGAAGTCGGTGCCAGCGTGAAGACGGGTATACCCAAGAATTGGATGGCGGCGATTTCCGAAGCCGGATGAGATGCGCGCGCCGTCAATGGGCGTCTTCATCAGGAACTTACGCATGGACCGTCCCTGTTCATCGAAGTAATCCCAATTGCCGCCATCAGTCGGCTCATGCCGCCACAAG